>JAHKKF010523043.1:0-15789 GCA_019740295.1 Labeo calbasu | reverse complement strand
TGGCATGTTGCTAGCATGATTAGCATGGTACTAGCATGTTGCTAGCATGTTTCTAACATGATTAGCATGTTACTAGCATGTTGTTAGCATGTTTCTAACATGATTAGTATGTTACTAGTATGAATACCAAGTTACTAGCATTTTGGTAACATTAGCATGTTACTAACATGTTGTTAACATGTTTCTAGTATGTATCTAGCAAGTTGCTGTTAGCATGATTAGCATATTGTTAGCATGTTTCTAACATGATTAGCATGTTACTAGCATGTTGCTAACACAATTGCCATGTTTCTAACATGTTGTTAGCATATTTCTAAATCATATTTCATGATTAACATGCTGCTAGCATGATTAACAAGTTACTAGCATGTTGTTAGCATGTTACTACCATGTTGTTAGCATGTTTCCAGTATGATTAGCATGTAAATAGCACGTTGCTAGCATGGTTAGCAAGTTACTAGCATGTTGTTACCATGATTAGCATGTCACCAGCACGTTGTTAACATTTTTCTATTATGATTAGCATGTTACTAGCATGTTGCTAACACGATTAGCATGTTACTAGCATGTTGTTAGCATGTTTCTAACATGATTAGCATGCTGCTAGCATGATTAGCATGTTACTAGCATGTTGCTTACACGATTAGCATGTTACTAGCATGTTTCTAGTATGATTAGCATGTTTCTAACATGATTGGCTTGTTGCTAGCAAGATTAACATGGTACTAGCATGTTAGCATGTTTCTAACATGATTACCATGTTACTAGCATGTTGTTAGCATGTTTCTAACTTGATTAGCATGCTGCTAGCATGATTAACAAGTTACTAGCATTTTGCTAGCATAATTAGCATGTTACTAGCATGTTGCTAACATGTTTCTAGTATGATTAGCATGTTACTAACATGTTGCTAGCATGATTGCCAAGTTACTAGCATGTTGTTACCATGATTAGCATGTTACTAGCATGTTGCTAACATTTTTCTATTATGATTAGCAAGTTATTAGCATGTTGCTAGCATGATTGACATGTTACTAGTATGTTTTAGCATGATTAGCATGTTACTAGCAAGTTTCTAACATAATTAACATGTTACTAACATGTTGCTAACATGATTAACAAGTTACTAGCATGATTAGCATGTTACTAACGCGTTGCTAGCATGTGTCTATCATGAATAGCAAGTTACTAGCATGTTGTTAGCATGTTACTAGCATGCTGTTAGCATGATTAGCATGTTACCAGCACGTTGCTAGCATGATTTAGATAGCTAGATAGATTAGAAATATTAGAGTGGAAGCTTAAATTAGTCTAAATTGATTAGAAATAGTACATAGAAGGGAAGCTTGATTGAGTCCCAAGGGATTCTGGGAGTTAAGATTTGAATTTTGTCAGTTGGAGTTTGAAGAGTGTTGGCTCATTTGAACATTCCTCTTATTTTGGTCAAATAATTAACAGTTTGCAGATTGACAGGGAGATGTAAACCTTTGACCTCAACTGTAGTTATGCCCACAGACCAGCAAGAGGAAATTCTCTGAAACTGGTCTGCCTTATATACAGCTGAAAGTGGAGTGCATTAAAGGTCATAAATGTCCAAAGTGCTTTATTGTTTCTCTCTTTAGATTGGCATTTTAGAGGAAAAGGACAGAGGATCTGACCCTTGTGTGCGCGGATCCTCCCACTGCGTCGTTCTGGTCGTGTGATGAACGAAGTAAACTCTGCCATTACTGTCCGTTCTCTTCTCTGAGAGCGAGACAGAAGGAGACACCAGGAGGAAAGTAAGAAATAATGGAGCCAAAATGTGATTAAGCCTTTGCAAACTTTCACTCAGAGCTATTTTCAACATTCAAGCTATTTCCACCAGCTGGTTTACGCAGTGCAAGCGGTTCTCATTTGTTAAATTGGGACACTGAAGGATGTACAGGCTATTTTTAGCTCTGCTTCGCAGGTGCAGATAATAAGGTTACCAGAACAATAAAAAGTAGCTGCTAGTCCGGCATATTACAGGAGAGGATGCCGTTTTCACAGCAGTTTCTCCTTTTAACAAAAGGGAAGTTTTTCACATCCTCACCCCATCCGTGCGGCAGAGGTCCCAGCGGGTCGAACTCCTTATTCTGGGTGGCCGAAGCCTGATCCTGCAGCTACAGGACGACACAAAGAAAACATTACGGCTAACTTTGTGTATGTGTTATGATGTGAAATTAAATGCATGCGTTTGACTTCCTCACCCCGATGATGAATCTTTGGTTGAACTGCTGCATGGCTCCCTGCAGCTGATTGCGCTGGTGCTGCCATTGCTCGTAGTTTCTCACCGTCTCCATCGTGGGCCGCTGCCACGTGGTGGTTCTGCTAATGTGGTCCACAAAATACACCCGGCCCATCGGGTCCACACGCCGCTCCCAGCTACGAAAGAGAAGCACAATTAAGGACAAAAATATATATGCATAACTTTTTAATCAACGTTTGAAACAACATTGAATACCATGTATAACACCTCCTAACAACTACATTTGAGGACACAAATATATATGCATTTAACAGTTCAGTCAACAAACTGAAACAACACTAGATATTATTTATAACACCTTCTAAGAAATGTGTCAGTTTGTGGTCGGGTAAAAACAACGGAGGCCTATTTAAAACGGATATAAAAAAAGTAGGTAATTGCGACTTGCAATGGCTAGATATGAATTTACATTTGTGCGATATGAACTTACAGTTACGAGTAAAAATGAACTGTCCAAATTGTGAGATATAAACTTGCAATTGCAAGAAGAAAAGAACTCAGAATTGCGAGATATAAACCCAAAATTGTGAGAAAAAGTCAGAATAGTGTAAAACAAAGCCAGTATTGCAAAAGAAAAAAAAAAGCTAGAATGGCAAGATATAAACTCAAAAATGCAAGAAAAAGTCAGAATTGCATGGGGGAAAAAATCTGAACTATAAGAAACAAAAATCAGAATTTTGAGGAAAAAAGTCAGAACTGCAAGAAACAAATCCAGAATTGTGAAAAAAAACTAAGCCAGAATTGCGAGATGTAAACTCAAAATTGTGAGAAAAAGTCAGAATTGAAAGAAACAAAGTCAAAAGTGCGAAAAAAAAACAAACAAAGCCAGAATGGCAAGATATAAACTCAAAATTGTGAGAAAAAAAAAATCAGAATTGCAGGGGGAAAAAAATCTGAATTGTAAGAAACAAAAATCAGAATTGTGAGGAAAAAAGTCAGAACTGCAAGAAACAAATCCAGAATTGTGAAAAAAACTAAGCCAGAATTGCGAAATGTAAACTCAAAATTGTGAGAAAAAGTCAGAATTGCAAGAAGAAAAAAAAAACAGAATTGTAAGAAAAAAACTAAAAAAAAAATCTGAATCACAAGATTTAAACTCACATTTCTGATAAGCAATGTGCAAATTGCAAGAAACAGTCAGAATTGTAAGATATAAACCCAAAATTGTGAGAAAAAGTCAGGATTCAAAGGTATAAACCCAACATTTTGAAAGAAAGTCAGAACTGCAAGAAACAAAGCCAGAATTGCAAAACAAAAAAACCAAAGCCAGCCAAAATTGCAAAAAAAAAAAAGCCAGAACTGCAAGATATAAACTCAAAATTGTAAGAAAAAGTCAGAATTGTAAGTAAAAAATCTGAATTGTAAGAAACAAAAAGGAAAAAAGTCAAAATTGCAAGAAATAACCCCAAATTTCTGAGAAGTAATGTCTGAATTGTGAGATATAAACTCAGAATTGCGAGAAAAAAGTCAGAACTGCAAGAAATAAATCCAGAACTGCGAAAAAAACAAAGCCAGAATTAGAAGATATAAACTCAAAATTGTGCGAAAAAGTCAGAATTGTGAGAAACAAAATCAGAAATGCGAGATATAACCTCAAAACTGTGAGAAAAAGTCAAAACTGCAAGATACAAAGTCAGAATAGTGATATAAACTCAAAATTGTGACAAAGACAGAACTGTGAGAACCAATTGCAAGAAACAAAGCAGAATTACGAGATATAGCCCCAAAATTGTGAGAAAAAGAGAAAAAAATCTGAACTGCAAGAAACAAATCCAGAACTATGAAAAAACAAAGCCAGAATTGCAAAATATAAACTCAAAATTGAGGAAAAAGTCAGAATAGACAGAAAAAAAAATCTGAATTGTAATAAACAAAGTCAGAAAAAAAGTCAGAATCGCGAGATTTAAACTCACATTTCTGAGAAGCAATGTCCAATTTGTGAGATTAAAACTCAAAACTGTGAGAAAAAGTCAGAATTGTGAGATATAACCCCAAAATTGTGAGGAAAAAGTCAGAACCGCGAGAAAAACGAAGCCAGAATTGCAAAATATGAACTCAAAGTTGAGGAAAAAGTCAGAATTGCAAGAAAAAAAAATCAGAATTGTAATAAACAAAGTCAGAGAAAAAAATTAAAATCGCGAGATTTAAACTCACATTTCTGAGAAGCAATGTCCAAATTGTGAGATATAAACTCAAAACTGTGAGAAAGTCAGAACTGCGAGAAATAATTGCGAGAAAGAAAATCAGAATTGTGAGAAATAATTTTGAGAATGAAGCCAGAATTGCGAGAAAGTTGTTAAAATTGCAAAAAACAAAGTCATAGTTGTGAGAAACAATTGCGGGAAAAAGTCTTAATTGCAAGATATAAAATCAGAATTGTGAGGACAAAGTCAGAATTGTGAGATCTAAACTCACATTTCTGAAAAGTAACGTCCAAATTGTGAGATATAAACTTGCATGTGCAAAACAGCAAGTCCAAACTGTGGGACAAAAACTCACAACTGCGAGATTAAAAGTCGCAACCATCTGTTTTATCTGTTATTCCATAGCAGAAATAAGCTTCCATAGAAACTAGTCTAATCACAGGCTGATTAGTAGAAATGTTATTCAGGTGGCCCATCAGCTAGTCAGTCTTAAAAACATACAGCTTTTCAGAACTAGTACACAACCCTAATCACAATGAAGAAAAGGTGGTCCTAAACAACTAGACTGCATTTCTTTCAACAAAATATAATTTATTTTGTGGTGAAAAATGACCTGGACATGTTCTCAGTTTTGTAAGATTCAATTAGTCACCATTTGGAAGTTGTTTATATACTATAATTATCAGAAAAGTTAGCGTATGTGAAATAGCAACTACTAAAAGAGATCTTGTGTTAAAACATCAACCGTGCAGATCCTGAACTATTAAGCTGAAATATGAAACCCCACCATACAGCACTGTAGCGACAACAGTTGAAATATGTTTAAAGTATGCGTCAAGTATGCGTAGTACATTCTTCCAAGGGCATCTCCAGTAATTCAGTAACGAAGGAGGTTTCTTACCCCGTCGGCAGAGGCTCCGGTCTCTCCCACGTCGTCCTCTTTTCCACATGATCAACATAATACAAACGGCCGTTCTGATCGACACGCTGCTCCCAACTACACAAACACAAACCGATTTAAACATTTAATTCAAACAATACTTACTCAGATTTAAAAAACACATTTTCAGGAACAGAAAGAATGCACTTTATGTTGACAAGGTGATTTGTACATTCGGGAAGTGATGTAAGGAGGAAGTGGTGCTTCTGTTTACTGACGTACCCGGTCGGCAGAGGTCCAGCGCTGACCATGTTGGGAATCCTGCTGGGGGCGGGGACTACACTGAGGGACGTCCTACCAGGCTGCTCCACTGTGGGGGCGGGACTAGAGTCTGAGGCTCCGCCCCCTGTGGGATTCCGAACTGGAGTGTCAGAACGGGATGAATCGCTGCCGTCAGGAAAAGAGCCAGTAGAGGAAGCTGCACAGAAGGGGGAAACAGTTCACCACCATTTCCTCATTGCAGTAAAATGGTTTTTTTCTCAGCAACCAACACAAATGCACAGCAGGACAAACACATTAATACTATAATAATAAATATTTTTTTTAAATCAATCAAAAGTGATAGTAAAGATGTTGATAATGTTACAAAAGAGTTCTATTTCAAATAAAGTGGTTCCATTCATCAAAGAACCCTGAAAAATTAAATGTATCACGGTTTCAACAAAAATCATGTGACGCTGGAGACTGGAGTAATGAGGCTGAAAATTCAGGTTTGATCACAGAAATAAATTACAGTTTACATATATTCACATGGAAAACAGCTATTTTAAATTGCAAAAATATTTTACAAATTTACTGTATTTACTGTTTTTTTAACTAATAAATAGAAACATTAATGTGTACAAACAAATACATGCATAATTATTAATCAAAAGTGACAGTAAACATTCTATTTCAAATAAATGCTGTTCTTTTGAACTTTCCATTAATCAAAGAACCCTGAAAAATAAAATGTATCACGGTTTCAACAAAAATCTGCATATTATAATGATTTCTGAAGGATCATGTGACACTGAAGACTTGCAAATATTTTGCAATTTTTTCTGTATTTTTGTAAAAATAAATAGAAACAGTAATGTGTACAAACAAATACAAGCATATTTAAAAAAAAAATAAATATTTTTTTTAATCAATCAAAAGTGACTATAAAGATGTTGATAATGTTAAAAAAAATTCTATTTCAAATAAGCACTTTTATAAGCACTTTTAAGCACTTTTATAAAATATATATTTTTTTAAAGTATGCTTGTATTGTTTGTACACATTACTGTTTCTATTTATTTGTACAAAAATACAGAAAAAAATTGCTAAATAATTTTGCAATTTAAAATACCTGTTTTCCATGTGAATATATTGTAAACTGTAATTTATTTCTGGGATCAAAGCTGAATTTTCAGCATCATTACTCCAGTCTCCAGCGTCACATGATTTTTGTTGAAACCGTGATACATTTAATTTTTCAGGGTTCTTTGATGAATGGAACCACTTTATTTGAAATAGAAATCTTTTGTAACATTATCAACATCTTTTGAACTTTCCATTCATCAAAGAACCCTAAAATAATAAAATGTATCACTGTGTCAACAAAATTAGAATGATTTTTGAAGAATCATGTGACACTCAAGACTGAAGTAATGATGCTGAAAATTAATAAATTACAAAAAAAATAAATTACAGTTTACATTATATTCACATGGAAAACAGCTATTTAAATTGCAAAAATATTTTTTTCTGTATTTGTGTACAAATAAATAGAAACAGTACAGTTTTTACCGTATTTTTGAACAAATAAACAGAAAGAGTAATGTGTACACATGATGTACAGTACTAACTTAACGTTAATAATCCTAAAATTACATAATATTTACTAATATGTAATAACATTAACCAAAAAAGGCATTTTTTATTAAATCACATACTTCTGTTAGTAGGCCATAAAAGATTGATTATTAGCTGATGCTGGCCAAAAATCTACCAAAATATAAGCCTGGATAATATTTAGAATTTTCTGACTTTCTTTTTGACATAATCTATCATGTTTTGATATAACAAAGTAGCGTATTAAACATAAAAAAAAACATGATCGAATGTGTATGTAAGCTGGTCTCACCTGGGGAGGACGTGGGTCTGCGTGGGGTCGGCGGGGGAGGTCGTGAGGGTCTTGGGGGTCTCTGGGGTCGTGACCCTCTGGTTGACACCGAAGGAGAGTCCATTCCGTTCACACGGCCGTTGGGAGCCGCCGGCTGATCCTGAGCGTCTATGACCGATGGCGAAGGATCTCTGCTTCTTCAGAGAAACACACAGGACATCAGGTTTTTTTTTTAAACGTATCCAAAACTGTTAATTAATGATTAATATGAAGATACCTTCTGCTCAAGTCGTCATTAAGCTCAGATTCCCCATTTAAAGTATCTGGAAAACAATGACATTAGTTATCATCTTTTTATTGTAAAATATTAAAGTAGCACTTTATTCAAACGAATGGAGTGACTGACTCTGGTTGTTGGCCTCGGCCGACTGGAACATTTCTGGATCCACCTGCAGGCCGTCCAAACACACGGACAGATCGCCAATGCTATCAGTCTGATCTCTGTCTGTGCACAGCTGCAGCGTCTGCACCACCTCACAGACTGAAAGAAACACAACGAAAGAGAGACGCTGATGAAAAAAAAAGTCTGAAAAACCTCCAAACGCAAACAATCAGGGTTAAAATGATACTAAATTACAACCGAAAACACACTAAACATACATCTTGTATAAAAAAAAAATGTGTGTGTAATATTTGTAACATTTAAATTACATTTCTGAATTATTTTTTTAAATAATTTATCATTTCTTTATTTAAAACTTAAAATCTGTATATATTACAGAAATTATATATAACAACAATAAGGCCCAAGAAGCCATGGTTTACAGTGAATTTCTAACAACTAAGGGCCGTTGTTAGGCACGATGGTTAAAAACGGTTATTGCATATACATAGTAAGGTTTTACAAAATAAACAAACAGAGCAAATATAGTATATTGAAATAATAAAACCATTATTCTTACGCCAAACGTAGTCCTTCAGAAACAGTTGTGGTTGCGGTTGCTAAGCAACACACAGATGTAAACAAAGGTGTATGTTTGTAAAGTAATTTACAACAGCTTGTAACGGGGCTCAACCATTTAGAATCAAGAACTGAAACTATCCATTTTATAATTATATATATTTATATCATACAAATTAAATTCATATTTTAAATGTAAATTAAATCATTGAATGATTCCTTTTTGTTTTTAAATACACACACACACACACATATATATAAATATTTTTTTTTTCAATTAATCATTCAATAATTTAATATAAATTTAAAAATATGAATTTAATTTATATGTATACTATACTTTTTAAATGTTATTATATGTACTATTTATATGTATATTGTATAAAATTAATTATTTGTATATTATAAAAGAATAGCTTTTTATTTAAATTTTTGATTTTATTTATTTTTAATGTTTTTTTGTCTTTATTGACACACACACATACATATATATATATATATATATATATATATATGTTTTTTTAAATAATCATTCAGTAATTTAATTTAAATTAAAAAATATGAATTTAATTTAAATGTATTAGATATATTTTTAATTTTATTATATGTATTATTTATATGTATATTGTATTATATTAATTATTTGTAAATTATAAAAAAATAGCTTCTTATTTACATTTTTACGTTTTATTTATTTTTAATGTTTTTTTTTTTTTTTTATGAACATACACACACATATATATATGTACATATATACACACATATACATATATACACAAACACATATATATATATCAAATTTAAATTAAATTTATACTATAAAATACAAATGATCATTTATAATGTAATATCTGGATTTTTTACTTTTTTAAAATTATTTAATTTTTTTAAAGTTCATATATAAAAACTTGTCTGTCTATTTTAACTCATGTTGGAGCTGGTAAAAAGTAACTTTTGCATGTTTTGTGAAAACATTAAATGCAGCTAATTCAATAAAACATTACTTATATAAAAAAATTTATTTATATTTTTAAATAAAAAATTTTACTGAATTATTTGTTTTTAAAAAAATCAGTACTTTTAAATAAAAAAAACCCAGTATTTTTTAAAATTTTAATTAAAATGTCTAAACATATCTTTAGAATTAAATTACGTTATTTTTTATAATTTATATTTAAATTATATACACATTTAAAAAAAAATTATCCTAATAATTTAAATTTCATATTTAAAATGTAAACGTGTAATTAAAGTGATACAATCACTCAGTAATCTATTCTCAATACTGCAACTCCTGTAAGTGCTAGTGTACATGGTATATTTTGGATAATACATGCAATGAGCATTTAGCCAACAAAAATGAAGACTTAGAAAGCCTTACAGCTCAAAAAAAAAAAGTTCACAAGTAGATGAAAGATTTTTGTTTTCAAAAACAAACCAGAAAGACTCAGAGATCAACATTAACAAGCACTGTTAATAGAGCCTTTAATGCTCTTTAATGTGGTTACTGCGGTTTAAGCGGCAGAGCATATAAACTCACTCTTCATGTCATGTGATTTGAGCGTCTCGCTGACGTCGAGAGTTGCCACACCCAGCAGAACGTCCGACTTCAGCGTCTGATGACTCCAAACACGGAAGATCAGCTTGCTGAACGGAGTCACGATCCTGATGGACAAACACAACACAAACTCAACCGCTTGACTGAGCAAACACCAATAATAGAGACTACAGTCAGTTCTGACGTCATTGTTTAACAAACACTTCACGTCAAGAACATAAAAGCAGTTTTACAGAGAAACGACAATGGGCATCTGAACTGGTAGAGCCTGTGTCAAATCAAAAACAGAGACATGAAATCAAAGCAAACTCACACAGTGAGCGACTGTTTCCATTTGGGCGAGTGCGTGTTGTTGCATTTCTCCGTCTTTTTGGACTGGCCGTCCACACACACCTCCACATACGGACTCGGGCCGAACCAGTTCTTCTTGTTGTCCTTGAGTTTGGCAGAGATCACTGCGAACAGGAAGAGCAAATGGTCAAAACAACACAGCACTTCCACGCTGGGTTTTGATGGATTTTTGCAAACACATTTCACTAAACATGACCATAGAAAAGCAGATATTGAAGAGTAAGTACAGGTAAATACTGTATTGAAACAGTGTATACACAGAAATTTTTTTTTTTTTTTTTTTTTTTAAACAAAATGTTTAATAAAAATATGCATGCAAATAAACAAGTTTATAGCCTTTAAAAATAAATACATTTATAATAAACAACATGTTTTTTCATTTTTAGAATAATAAAAAAATGAAAACGCCGCATAAATTGTAAAAAATACTCCTCTGATAATTACCAGTATCCTTTAAATGTGAAAATACAAGTCTGTACCAGGGTCATTATAGTTACTGAAACTACTTTAACTACTAAAACCATTAAAATAAAGCTGAAATAAAATAAAATGGAAATATTAGATTGCCTTGGCAACTAACTGAAATGAGTTAAAGTGGAAGCACTAAAATTACTGAAAATAAACAAAAACTAAAACTGAAATAAAAAATAAATTAAACAAACTAAAATAAGTAAATAAAAATGACAAAAGCACATAAAAATTACTTTAAAAAATGAAAATGTTACATCAACGCTAATGTAAGATATTATTAAAATCTATAATAGTATAGAAATTATAAAATAAATAATAGAATAAATAAAATAACACTGCTCTCTAGCTATTAAGAAATCTTATGTTCACCATATGAGCAGAAGATCACCTCAAGACAATGTTTTATTAATGCTAACTGAAACAAATAAGAAGAAATAAACTCTTAAAAATAAAATGTTTTTACTTGTATTTACTTTATTGTATTTATTTACTGTTTTGTATTTAGTTAAAGTGGAAGCACTAAAATTACTGAAAAACAATAAAACTGAAATAAAAAATAAATTAAACAAACAAAAATAAATAAAAATGACAAAAGCACATAAAAAATTACTTAAAAAAATAAACTACAATTAAAAAAGAAAACAGAAAATATTAAATCAAAGCTAATTAAAGATATAAATAAAAACTTTTGCATCAAGATTGTCACATCAGATATATCACAGGTGGAAACATATGCAAACGTACCCGTGATCTGCAGCTGCGCTTTCATTGGGAAGCCATTAGCAGGGCCTGCTTTAGCAACACTGCAGGCCATGACATAGGGCTACACTGAGACCTGCAAGCACAAAAACACACAAAACAACACGTTAACATGTGGCTGCTATTAATAATGCACAATGAAGCTTGTTCCGGAAGACTTTGTATATTTTTAAAACATTATTTAGCTGCATGGCAAACAAGGCAATGTACAGTTCTGCTTGTTGATATTTAAAATAAATAAAAGATCTAATTACATCAATCTAAAAAAAAAAAAACAAATAAAGAAACTATTTCATCCTCAAAAGTGCTCATTATAGCAGTGAGAACTTGTAAACAAATTTTTTTTACAGAAAACCAATATAGTCGGGGCTTGTTTTTTGTGCCATACGGCTTCGTTCCCGTAGCATTTCGGCTTGTTTCATGTGCCGTTTCGGCTTCATTCTCGGGTTGTTTCGGCTTCTTTCTCGTGGCGTTACGACTTCATTCTCGTGGCGTTACGACTTCATTCTCGTGGTGTTACAGCTTCGTTCTCGTGGTGTTTGGTATTTGGACTTTATTTTTTAAATATTACAACTTTAATCTGGTAATCCTAGATTTTTTTGGTTATTTTTTTTTACGTGGCACTAAAATGCGGTCATACTTTCATTACATTTTTATTTATTTATTTTTTGGAAAAACTGTATTTTTTGTATGCAATATGCATAAACTAATAGACCTAAAAAGTAACTTCAAAAACATCATAATCTTGCTTAATATTTAGAAGAATATAAATAAGATTTTTATATATATATATATATATATAAAACTCCTATGCTCACCATTTATTTGATTAAAATTACTGTAAAATTAGTAATATTGTGAAATATTATTACAGTTTAAAATAGCTGCTTTCTATGTAAGTATATTGTAAAATGTAATTTATTTCTGTGATCAAAGTTGAAATTTCAGCATCATTACTCCAGTCTTCAGTGTCAAATGATCTTTCAGAAATCATTCTAACATGCTGATTTGTTGCTAAAAAAAACAACAACATATTTTGTGTAAACTATGATACATGGTGTTTTATGATATTTTGGTGAACAGAAAATCACTTTTGTCCAATTTAACCCATCCTTGCTAAATAAAAGTATTAATTCATTTTTTTAATACTTAAAAAGATATTAAACATTATATTTTTGCCAAGCAGTCACCTAGCAGTTTCAAAATATTTAATGCACAAAGTAAAAACACAGTTAAATCTAGTTTAAAAAAAAAGTTTCCAAGTAAACTAGGTCAGATTGGATGACTATGACAACACAGTAAAAAAATTTAGCAATTTTTCCATGAAATGCATGACTTATCCAGCACGACAGGAACTGAAACTCAAGGAAAACACAAATCAAGCTCACCATACTCCAAAGCCGTAAAACAGCAGAAAAAGATGAAACTAGACAATCCGCATTGAGTGCAATATCTTTTGAGAGAACAAAAAATGAGATTGTGCTTTCATAGCCTTGAAAGTACTGTCAGCTTTCTCTGTTTCCTGTTGTAAAGAGATCCCAGATTACAGGCGCTGGGCTCGGTAACTTCTCCTCAAGTTACGTCACAATCAAACTGAGACGCTCACGTGTGTCTCGCACAAGAGAGAGAGATCAGAGTAAGATCTGAATAAACTTTCACTGGAGCTGATCTCTGGGTTAATTATTCATCGCTGATCGTGTGTCGGCCCACAATAACAGCCCTGAGGAAAGACCGACGCAGACGTCACAGATAAAGACAAAAAACACCAGCTAAAGGCAGTGATAAGCTTCCAGGTTAGAGATTATGAAAGACGTGTTCCTTCATAATCTAAATGTCACTCAGCCAGCGAGAGAATCCGCACTGTTGAATCACAAAACGGGAGTTTCTGCTTCTGCCTGATGTTTCCTCTTAAGGTGATGAGCGTCGTCTTCAACATCAAGAATTTCTGCTGTCAGTTTAATGTTCAGTCTCTATGAGTTAATCATTGAACACCCTTTCAAAACGTCAATCTGTTTGTTTGAGAGACGCAACTTGACAACTTCTGACTCGACCAATGGTGTGAGTTTGGGGGCGGGGCTATCTGTCAGATGGAGGGAGTGTCTGTGGTGATAAAACGGACAAAAAAAAATCTCACAGCAAAACCACAGGCATATCTGGAGACCAATATCAGAGAGATTAGCCACCTAGTAAACACCCAGAACACACTAGCAACTCTTCATAAGCCAAAACTTTTAATATCTTATGCATCTTAAAAACTCAACACTCTTTACAAAAGAGTACTACAGTGGCACAGTAATATCGTACTTTTATTTACCACATCGCTGTCTGGAATAGACTGTGACAGTATTTTATAACCAAATCTATAATCTATAAACCAAATCTATTAATGTATCTATAATCTACAAACAATTATTTTAGATTAGTTTGTCGATTATTTACTCGATTAATCGGGTAAGCTTGCTAAATTTTATTTCTATATATGAGGTCTCTGACTTCTGCTGTATCTAATATGGGTTTTGTCCGTAGAAATTGGTTATTTACTTCTGTAAAGTGACATCATGTGATTAATCAATAACTGTTGTTGATTACTTTGATTATTCACTATACTACGGTACAGTGACGATAACATCATAGTACTTTTATTTACCGCATTGCTGTCTGGAATATATGATCATGACAGCATTTTATAACCAAATCTACATTTGCAACTATTATTTTGGTAATCGATTAATCTGTCGATGATTTACTCGATTAATCGGGTATGTTTGCCAAATTTTATTTCTACATAATTTCTGTATTCCACTATATCTAATGTGCATTTTGTCTATAGAAATGTGTTATTTAAGTGACATGACGTGATTAATCGATAAATGCTGTTGATTACTTTAATTATTCACTGTACTACAGTATATTATAGTGTTTCATTTACCACACAGTTGTCTGGAATATTCATTTTGATGGTATTTTATAACCAAACCTACGTTTGCAAATAACATTTATTTTGGTACTTGGTTAATCTGACAATTATATACTCGATTAATCGGGTAAACTTGCCAAATTTCATTTCTATACATATAGTTGCTGTCTTCCGCTATATCTAATGTGCGTTTTGTCCATGGAAATGTGATATTTACTATTGTAAAGTGACATGATGTGATTAATCAAGAATTGTTGTCGATTATATTCATTATTCACTGCACTATGGTACAGTAATGGTATGAGAGGGTAATATCAGAGTACTTTTATTTACCACATGGCTGTCTGAAATATTTGAATGTGATTGCATTTTATAACCAAATCTATGTTTGCAACTGGCATTTATTTTGATACTCGATTAAACTGTCGAATATTTACTCAATTATTTGGGTAAGCCTGCTAAATTTTATTTCTATATATATAAGGTCTCTGTCTTCTGCTATATCTATGTACTATGGTACAGTGATGGTATTTGATGGTAATATCATAGTGCCACACTTTCATTTGCCACACGGCTGTCTGGAATATTGGATTTTGATGGTATTTTATAACCGAATCTACATTTGCAACTAACAGTTATTTTGGTAATCGATTTATCTATCGATTATTTACTCGATTAATCAGGTAAGCTTGCTAAATTTTACTTCTATACAGTATATAAGGTCTGTCATTTCTGTGTTAATCACTTATGTAAAGTGTAGTGATGTGATTAATCAATAATTGTTGTCGATTATATTCATTATTCACTGTACAATGGTACAGTGATGGTATGAGACAGTAATATCATGGTACTTTTATTTACCACACGGCTGTCTGGAATATTTGATTTTGACGACATTTCATAACCAATCTACATTTGCAACTGACATTTATTTTGGTAATCAATCAACCTGTCGATTATTTACTTGATTAATCAGGTAAGCTTGCCCAATTTTATTTCTATACATATAGTTTCTGTCTTCTGTCTAATGTGTATAGAAATTGTACATAGAAATGTGTTTTTTACTTCTGTGAAGTAACATGATTTGATTACTCATTAACTGTTGTCAATTATATTTATTATTCACTGTACTATGGTACAGTGATGGTGTTAGATAGTAATATCATAGTACTTTTATTTACCACAAGGCTTTCTGTTATACATGATTTTGACATTTTATAGACCATTTCATCAGATGTAAACAACACTGGTCCAGAAGCACTTCCTGTTTTTTTGTTTTTTATTTTTTATTTTATTTCACATATACAAATAC
>JAHKKF010523042.1:0-53634 GCA_019740295.1 Labeo calbasu | reverse complement strand
CACATCTACTGCTTTCACAAACGTTGATCACACTACAAACAAGACAAAACTATAATGCTATAAGAAACAGAAAAGATTAATTCATTGTTTACCTGGGTCTTTAGTCAATGATTAGTTCACCTCACCTCTTATCTGACAAGTCTTCGGGTTCGAGTCGTTCGTTCATCACGTGACAGCCCCATAAGATGAACGAACGACTCGAAAAACCCGAAGACTTGAAACAGGTGAACTAATTCCAGTACAAAACCTAATAGGATGTTGTGCATGCGTGACTGAACAAATCACTCCCCGTGCCGACTCGTTCTTCCCGAGTCACATTAAAGATCCGTTCAAAATGAACGAATCATTCAAGAACGCGCATCCCAGAGCTTGTGCTACACGAGCTTTTGTGCTTAAAAAGTATACAAATGTTTATTTTTCGACAAAAATGACCGATCGTTTCGCTAGATAAGACCCTTCTTCCTTGGCTGGGATTGTTTAGAGCCTTTTGAAGCTGCATTTAAACTACATTTTGGAAGTCCAAAATTGGGGGCACAATTGAAGTACATTATATGAAGAAAAATCCTGAAATGTTTCTCTCAAAAACCATAATTTCTTTTCTTGGAGGACAAGGGGGTGAGTAAATTATTTATAAATTGTTGTTCTGGAAGTGGAGTTTTTCTTTAATACTTTGAAAACCAGCAGAAGACACTGATCAGTTTTAAATTCCAGTCGCACAGATGGAGAATGTTGTAACATTGCGTTACAGTCTGCCCTGCTATTGTTAAACTATGCTATTCTATGACATTTGGAAACAGTTGGATAAAGACTGACAATCATTGTTTAATGTTCAGAAATTATTATTTCAAGAAATGTAAAGCATTTTGGCTCATTTATGTGTCTTGTGTTCTATGAGAGCTGTGTTTGGAGGGAGGGGAGTGTTTTTCTGAATGTCTGAATGTGTTTCATCTATTTGCACACATTGTTTTGAACTATACTGTATAGCTGTGTTTTGCGATCAGGGCTGTCCCACTCATGGTTGCTCTGTGTTCATTGTAAACCTCAAAAATTAAATTATTTTTAATTCTTGAAAAACTGCATTATTTTTATTTGAAAAAGTTTTATTTTATTGACAAAATATTTTAGTTGTGTATATTTTTTTTATTCGATCAGACAACATTATAAGCTGTCATATAGTCATGTTACAACGTACCCCTCATGTTGTCACATTTCACATCCTTTCTTCTGAGGTAAATAATGAAAATATATACTGTAATTATGAAACAAAGCGACATACTTGTACTAGACAAGTGTGAAATTAATGTGCAAAAACAATACTGAACCCCACACAAATTTACACAAACTGAGAAATTCAAAAAGTGTTAGATTGTTAGATTAGATCCCCTATATGAAGGCCTTTACTCTGAATGGAAGACCCCTTGAAGATGTTGAGGAGCTCACCTTCCTTGGCAATCTGTTGAGCAAGGGCAATGCTGCAGCTAAGGATGTTAAAGCAAGACTAGGTAAAGCCTGCAGTCCATTTCCTAGACTCCAGCCCATCTGGAAATCTGCACAATACAGCCTCAGAACAAAGATAAGACTATACAACAGCAGTGTCAAATCTGTTCTGCCATATGGGTTAGAATGCTGGCGTCTCATCAAGAGCGACATGAAGACGATGATGTATTCCACAACCACTGCCTCAGTAGAATTTGTCATATCTTCTGGACATGGTGATGAAGATCAAACGGTGTACAATGAAATGATTTGGGCAAGTAGATATGAGTTGGAGAACACCTTGAAAAAGCAAGCAAGGAAGGCCAAAAACAACCTGGAGGAGGTCTATAGAAGCTGAACTGAAAGAACTACCTGTACATGTCTCATGGGGTGAAACACAACAGGGTGCCAATGATAGAACAAGATAAAAGCAGACTGTCACAGCCTCAAGTTCTATAGAGAAAAAGGAGACATAAATAAGATTACTCCATCATCATTAACACTTTTATAAAGAACAACGGATATGCAACACAGTCACTATGGTTCAGATCTAGATGATTTCTTCAACAATGCAGTGAACAAAAGTGGTTGAGCGGCGAATTACATGGCTGTACGACGGGGTTCCTTAAATCCGATCCTGGATGGTCACTGCCCTGCAGAGTTTAGCTCAATCCCTGATCAAACTTACTTACCTGTGGTTTTGAAAGATCTTGATGAGCTTGCTCAGGTGTGTATGATTAGGGTTGGAGCTAAACTCTGCAGGGCATTGTCCCTCCAGGGCAAGATTTGAGGAACCCTGCTGCATAAGAAACGCATACACACCAATACTGGCTTAACCAATGACGCCGGGCAGGATTATCTGTTTATCTGACCAGTGGAAAACAGAGAGTATGGTAGGAAAAAATGGTTACTTTGCAGTTCTTTTGGAATGCAATTGTGTCACAAATATTTTACACTTCCCAGTATTTTAAAGGTCCATTGCTCTTTTTTGGCTAAAAGTTGCAGGCTTGCCTTCTAGTGGCTTTGGTTGTTTTTCCCACCCAATCCTTCTCAGACTCGATTCTCACATGTGTTGCCAGGTTGAGGACACACAACAGGAACGAGTGCAATTGACCTATCGGTAAGCCCCGCCCCCCTTAGTTACTGTTGCTCCCTCGGACAAAGAAACGGAGTTGCTTACTGTCTTATAATGACAGCTGTCAGTGTGAAAACCTTGTCCCACAAGGTTTTTGCACAATTTTGGACACAGAAGAGCCAACATTCAAGTGGGAATTAAATATTCCATTGAGGGATATTTAAAATATTTTAAAATAAATTCTCATATTACGGTCGGTCATCACGACATGCAGGATCTGTTCGTCTATCATAGGGTATGATTAAATGAATGTACATTTAACCATTTTAATAAGGAGAGGCACTAAAATGTAGACCTTCGTTTATGTGTTTTTGACCTAAACTGTACATGATGTGAGAACAGTTCGCTATTTAGGTTTGTACATTAGCATGGACTCACTAGCTAGGTTTAGCTTACCTTGCTGAAGCACAAGATGACATTAATGTTCTGCTTAAGCAGATGAAAATTGTAAGTTAATGAGTGTATGACAACCTGAAAATTAACATTTTTGTCTTCAGCTGGGATTGGGGTTGAATGCTTAGGGACATTTTGCTCTGTTTTGTTTGGGTTTAGGAAATGTAATAAAATAAATTCTATTGTCTGTCCTCTCAGGATACCTGGAATCAGCATTACAAACACACACATCGTTTTTCCATTTTTGTAGCATAAACACAATCAAACCAATGTGAGCTTTGAATCTTCCAATGTTTCTCTATGGCGCTGAAACCTAAAGATGTCCGAGTTCTGCTCGCCGTGCAACTGAATCTCAACTGCCATTGGCTCTTCTGCGTTCGAGGGGAGGGGCTTACCGATAGGTCAGATGGCAGTGGAAGCTGACAAGCTTACACTGTTGATTTATCTGGGTTTTAATATGCTTCTGGTCATAGAGTTTTTAGTTGGATGCTGAGGCTTTTTTGGTCAGGTAGAATCTATTTCTCACCAGCTGGTGTGGAAATACTATTGGGTAAATTAACAAAAAACAAAACTGACATTCTGACACAGAAAGCACATTTTAAAGTAGAATAATTGGCTGTAGTGTTGTTTTTCAGGGAAACAAGTATGTGAACTTACCTAAATATCTGCTAACATATTATGGTATTTTAATGCTTTGTGACAGTCAACAAATTACAGCACTATTAAATAAGTTCTTATGGTTCATTCTTGAATCTTGGGTCAGTTACAGTAATAATACTAAAATGCTAACTACCTTAAATTGCTGTTTACATTTTTTCCTTGGAGTTTTGTGACTTTTACTCTATGTCTGTCAACAATGAGGTCATCTACTCTATATGCTATGCTTACAGTTGACGTAAGTAACCTTTAGCCGATATACACATTTAAAATTTATAGTATTTCTCCTCTGGGGAATATGGGGAACAAATTATCGGTGTGAGAATACTGATTACTCATCTTGCATGCAGGGGTATATACAAATTTGTCTAATAAAATGCTGTCTGGAATGAAAATGCCTCTTCACTCTTACACCTCCTGCAACCAGCTAGCAATAGCAAGCAGCAAACCTGAGTTTGCCAGGCTGTGATGTAAGACTACTGGCTATTAAAAGAAAAATAAGAAAAAAAAAGTACACAACCTTTGATATATCCCACCCCACATTTCTGTTTCAATAGAAAGTGTCAAAACTGAAAATAAAACTGTGTTCGTCATACCAATTCATGGCACCTTTAAAAGCAAAATGTCATTTGAGACAAAACTCTGATTTGCTTTACTGGTAAGAGTTGTCTACCTCTGCTCCTGCCGAGCGTTTCTGAGGTGTCGACCTGCTTTTCTGTGAATTCTGTAGGACTGATGTTCAATCAACAGAGCGGGACCTAGACTAAACAGAAAAAGAGCCTTCATATATGGAACACAGTGCGGGGAGATTGCACAAGTCCTTTGTAGGTGTTTGCTTGAGGACAGTTAACGGGGAAATATGATCTCATAGAGATCATTCATAGCCTGGGTCCTGTGGGACGGCACTGGAGGGTGATGATGACAGGTGACACGGTGCGCTACACCGGGGTGACAGTGGATGACAGCTCCTATTCTTAGCAGGCAGTCGCTGACTGCGCTCAAGTGTTACTGACTACATTATTCTGTCACTTTGTGTGGAGATTGATGTTTGATTTGTTACCTGTTGTTTAGGAATCACGTGTGTGTGTGTGGCTACACACATACTCCCGTGTGTTTGTGCGTGTGTGTGCATTTGCTTATGTGAATGTGTGGATAATGAGTTTTCATAAATAGATGGTCTTTTGGGAGAAGCCACCTGTTTGAAGTGAAATTTGAAAGAAAAGCTGCCTTGAACTCTATGATCAGTATTGTCTAGCGCAGTCAGGGTTTTCCCAGGAGGACGGTACTGTGGGAGGTTTTCATCTGCACGTTTCTTCTAGTTTTGCAAATCTCTGAGGTGTACTAGTCTAGGAGCAGACGAGATGTGAATTACACTGTATCTTAAGGGCTTTTCAAGAGATAGTTTCAAAAAATGATTCTGACCTAAAACATACTCTACGCAAGTACATCAGTGCTAATGTTATTAGCTATTCAAACTCAGTTTCATGTGCTGTTGTGTTCCACAAAGAGTCAAAATCAATTACAACAGCACTTTATAATAGATGTAATGCTGAATACACATTTGGTTCAATGGCATGCATAACTCTGTCACTTCCTTTTTCCCAGATCTATTAATTTATTCAAAAATTAATGTAATTAAAATAATGGTATTTTGGTATTTTTGGAGAAAAAAAGAAATCCTAAAAGATTGTACTTCACTGTATGTATGTATGTATTTATTTATTTATTTATGTTGGTTGGAATAAATATAAATAAGCAGTGAAGTAAAATATGAATGAATGAATAAATGAATGAATGCACTTCTATTATATACAGGTACATCTAAAAAAATAGAATATCATGAAAAAGTTTTTTTATTGTAACTTATTTTAAAAAATGAAATTTTCATATAATCTAGATTCATTACATGTAAAATAAAACATTTCAAACGTTTTTGATTAGTGCGTATGAAAGTCAAAAATCCAGTATTTCAAAATATTAGAATATTTACATTTGAGTTTCATTAAATGACCATCCCTACAGTATAAATTTTGGGTATTTCTTGTTCTTTGAAACCACACTAATGGGGAAGACAATCATTGACACCCTCCACAAAGAGGGTAAATCACAGAAGGTCATTACTGAATGGGGTGGCTGTTTACAGAGTGCTGTATCAAAGCATATTAAATGCAAAGTTGACTGGAAGGAAGAAATTGGGTAGGTAAAGGTGCACAAGCAACAGGGATGACCGCAAGCTTGAGAATACTGTCAAGTAAAGCCGAGTAAAAACACTTGGGACAGATTCACAAGGAGTGGAATGAAGCTGGAGTTAGCGCATCAAGAGTCACCACGCTCAGACGTCTTCAGGAAGAGAGCTACCAAACCACTTCTGAAACAGAGACAACGTCAGAAGCATCTTACCTGGGCTGAGGAGAAAAAGAACTTGACTGTCGTGCAGTGGTCCAAAGTCCTTTATTTCAGATAAAAGTAAATTTTGCATTTCATGTTGAAATCATGGTCCCAGAGTCTGGAGGAAGATTGGAGATGCACAGAATTCAAGCTGCTTGGAGTCCACTGTGAAGTTTCTGAAGTCAGTGATGATTTGGGGTGTCGTGATGTCTGCTGGTGTTGGTCCATTGTGTTTTATCAAGTGCAAAGTCAATGCAGCCGTCTACCAGGAGATTTTGGAACACTTTTTGCTTCCATCTGCTGACAAGCTTTATGGAAATGCTGATTTCATTTTCCAGCAGGACTTTAGCACCTGCCCAGAGTGCCAAAACCACTTCCAAGTGGTTTGCTGACCATGATATTACTGTGCTTTATTTGCCAGCCAACATGCCTGACCTGAACCCCACTGAGAATCTATGGGATATTTTCAAGAGAAAGACGATAAACAGTCGATCCAACAATATACAGATGATCTGTAGGCTTAATAGTGCCTCAGCAGTGCCACACTTATGTGCAACAGTTAACTAATGGTGTAATTTGTGCTAGGAGCAAGGAATTTGCTGTAATATGTGCTGCCGACCAAGTATTGAGTGCATAAATTAACATGCTTTAAAAAACTTGAACTTTTCTTTTTTGCAAATCCGTTTTTTGATTGATTTTGATTGAAAATATTCTAATATTTTGAGATACTGGATTTTTGACTTTCATGAGCTTCAAAATTAAAAAAATTAAAAAAAAAAAAACTTTAGAAATGTTTTACTTTACATGTAATGAATCTAGAATATATGAAAATTTCAGTTTTTAAAATAAGTTACAATAAAAAAACTTTTTCATGATATTCTAATTTTTTGAGATGCACCTGTATATAAATAAATATTTTGTATATTACATTTTTGTAAAATATGGTTCGTTCTATATTTAGGTAACACTTTACAAAAAGGTGTCATTTGTTAACATTATTTAATGTATTAACTAACATGAACAAACAAAGAACAATACATTTTTATACTACATATTAATCTTTGTTAATGTTAGTTAATACAAATATAGTCATTCGTTGTTAGTTCATGTTAGTTCACAGAGCATGAACTAATGTTAACTAACACAACTTGTGATTTTAATAATGCATTAGTAAATGACGAAATTATTAACTAAGATTAATAAATGCTGAAGAAGTATTGTTCATTCTTAGCTCATGTTAACTAATGTTGTTAACTAATGTCAACTAATGAACCTTATGGTAAAGTGTTACCTATATTTATATAGAAATTCTATAAAAATACAACTTTTTTTTTTTTTTTTACGTAGAAATGTAGTAGTAGTAGTAGTAAATAATAAAGATGTGCACTAAGGTGTAAGAAAAATATGGTATAACTTGGTAATATATGTATTTTTAGTCATAAAAAAAAATCGGAATCTTCATGATTTGCCACATTTTTTTGTAAGCCAGGACTGCTCTTTGCACTTAGATACTTCCATTATGTATGTTTCTGGACTTAATTTATAATATCTGATCCGCTGACACCTGTTATTTTGTCTGAAATGAGCATTCCAAACATGTTCTCTCTATAATTTAGGGCTACTGCAAAATATGTCTCCAAACCGAGTTTTAATCAGCACGCAAAGCTGTTGCATGGTAAATGGTTGTCAGGCACCTCCATTAGCCATTAAGAGGAGCCCGACTGCCATCAACACTGCAAATTGGCATGCTCCACTCCCACAACGAGGGGAAAACATCAAAACTGGTTCTGAATCATCCATGGGTCACAATTTTATCACCCCTTTGTAAATGAACATCTATACACTCACCTCCAGGTATTTAAATATCATCACCATAGCGTGTCGCTGGGCTAGCGTGTGGAATCGCTGTGCTAATTAGCTTCGACGAGCAGAGCCGGTACTCTGTTCAGAGGCAAACAATGCTTTGTTATTGGAAGCCATCCCTCGGAGTCTGTGTATATCTGCATCATAATGGCTCGCAGGTTTATGACAGTGTAATTCCTACGGTGATTCAGAGCACATGAATAAGGCTGATTTGACTCATAGCAACACTTATTTCAAATGGTTTTTGTGTGTTTTGTACTTGTAAAAGAGCAGTCTTAATGAATCATTTTCATTCTGATTCTTACTTGAAATGACTAAGCTTGAATTCGGCAGCATTCATATGAAGTAATTATGACGAGTTTTGTAAAAATTCGAATGCATATGTCATTTACTTTTAGGACTGTTAAGATAGCAACTGCGTCATATGATCTTCGTCAGTAAGGACATGCTAAAACTTCCTTGGTCAACAAGGTTCACCAGAAAGACTAAGCTGGTCCACCAACATCACCAAACCAACACTGACCAACTAGAATGGAAATTCATGCTCACCTAAGCTAGTCTTTTAATAGGCCGCATTTACATTACATGGTTCAAGTGACAAAATTAGGGGGGAAAAAAAGCACATGGATTCCAATAATCTCAGGTAAGTTTCAGGCCTCATTCACATGTGGAAATAAAATCTGATATGAATGAGATATGTGCATTTGCGTCTGCCATGTAAGTGGACAGATCAGATATCCCCTGCAAGTCATTGAAAAAGTGACTGTGGTGATTGACGTCGACTCAGGTAGATGCAGGGTTGCCAAGTCTGCTTTTTCTGTGGAACTGGGCTACTTTTACACTGTTGCCAGGTTTTTTTAGTTTGAGAGTTAAAGCGATCATTATTTCGGAGAAGGGGAAACCTTTAAAAACACTATTGGGCTAGCCTGGGGATGTCACACCCATGAACTGTTTTGTTGTGTTTTCATTTCCCATGTTCTCATTGTGATCTAGCTTTCTGTCTGTGACTGATTGTATAATTTGGTTCAGGTGTGTCTTGTTATTTATCTTAGTTTGCCAATGTACTTAAGTTGTGTTCAGTTCATTGTTACTTTGTCTGGTATTGAGTGTATGTTCTACGTGTGTCACCTCTCTGCTGTTGGATTTACCTTCTTGTGGAATATTAAAAGACTATGTTACCTTCATCTTCGTTGTGCGTCTCATGTCTCATGTCTCCGGAACAACAAAGAGTGTTCATGAACCTCTCTCTCGAGGACCATACAAGACTGTTCCTTGCAATAGCTTACTACAACAGCTACAACGCGCTCTGCTCGTTTTACAATGCAAGCCTCACCACCGCTTGGAGAGCGCAGTTGTCCAAAGATGGTCCTTGGGAGAATTTCGCCACCTTTGTGGAGTGGGTACTGGCGAGAAATGGATCTCCGTTTACCGTCAGATTTGAGGATGATCTCGCCAGTCCCACTCCAGACCCAGAGCCCAGGCGAGCTATTACTGAAAGGTCAACCCTTCCTCCACCATGTCTCTTCCCTCTGTCGGCTCCACCTTGGCTGGTTCCTCCTGCTCAAAGTTCATCCTGTCTTCTCCCTGGCTCCTCCCTCCATCTGATCCACCCTGGCTCATCCTGTTTCCTCCATGGCTCCACCCGGGAGTCTGTCCTCTGCCCGAACCTTCACCTGGGTTGTCTGCGTACCTTCCTGTCAGCCCTTTGCCACCCCTTAGCCTCAGCCCGTTGACCCAGCGGCTCCACCATTTGACCTAACTCCCTCATATTCACCGTGGCCTGTCAGTCCTCCAGCTCCTCCGGCTCCACCTTGGTCAGTTGTCAACCATCTGCCACCTTGGGACTCCACTCCTCCAGCAGCGCCTCATCCCTCCTTCTTTCTGGCTCTGTCAGGCTCCTCCTTCCCTCCGGCTCCACCTTGGTCCTCTCTCACTTTGGCTCCACAGCAGCCTTCCGGTTCTCTGTGTCCGACTTGGTCGCCGGTGCCATCTGCTCCGTCTTGGCCCTCTGTATCCTCAGCATCACCATGGCTCGTCAGCTCTCCACCTTGGGCTCCACCACCACCTGTTCCGCCATTGCCGGTCGACCCCCCTGGAGTCATCAGCCTTTCCTTCGCCATGGCTCCTCTCTCCATCGGCTCCACCGTGGGTCATGGCTGTGGCCTGGTTCCTCCTGCTCCAAGTCCCTCCTGTCGTCTCCCTGGTTCCTCCTGTTTCCTCCATGGCTCCTCCTTCCATTGTCTCCACCCTGGACTCCATTCGTTGTCATCCTCCTGGGAGTCTGTCCTCTGCCTGAACCTTCACCTGGGTTGTCCACCTACCTTCCTGCCAGCCCTTTGCCATCCCCTGTCACCATCCCACATCCACTCCTTTGTCCTCCTCCTAAATTCCCCTCCATCCCACCCTTTGTCGTTCCTGTCACTGTCACACCCATGAACTGTTGTGTTTTTATTCTGCATGTACTCAGTGTGACCTAATTTTCCGTCTATGGCTGATTGTATTATTTGGTTCAGGCGTGTCTTGTTATTTGTCTTAATTTGCCAATGCACTTACATTGTGTTCAGTTCACTGTTTCTTTGTCCAGTATTGAGTTAAAAGACTATGTTGCCTTCATCTTTGTCGTGTGCATTTATCTCTGACACAGTAGCATTACAGGGGTTAGTTTTGAATAGCAATTGGGTTTTTGCAGACCTGGCAACCTGTCAGTACATCTGCCCTGCGTTGTTTCACCAGGTGCATAGTTTAAATGCAGATAAAGCATATAGGTCACTTTTTTAAAAATGTAAGCTAGTTAGTAGAAAAAAATAGGAAATAGTCAACAAATCGGAATTGATCGGATTTTGATTGACATTAATGCCGTTGGACTTTAACTTGAAAAACAGGATGTCTTTCCGCGGTTGAAACATGATATCTTCTGATGTTCATTCATGCTTATTTTGTGCTATAGTAAAAAGAAAGAGATGATTGGTTCATGTGCTGCTTGAAATGAGGTGCTACAGTGATCTGTCACGATACATTAAAGAGCCACAAAACTGTATTTATTGTTTGAATTTCTTTTAACATAATTTAAAGGTGAGACTTTGTTTTTTATAAAAAGTAACCTGCTCTGTCTTGTCTGTCTGCACAATGTCAGTCCTCTTTGCTCCATAATGTGTTTTTCATCGTGAGAACATGATTTGTGGTATGAAAGCACCATGGCTCGTTGGACGTAGAACAATAATTAAAGGGGGCGGGTCTTTGCGAATTGGGCATCAAGAACTGCAGCGTAAATGCAGCCAATAAGTCCTCGACACGGCCATCAGTTTACTCAGGCTATTCACACCTGGCTCGCCTTGACAAGGGCGCACCTGCTCCAACTCTGCATTGACAGCATGCATCCATGGACAGCAGGCCACAAATAGCCACTTCACTCCCAGTATTTCACCCACCCATGGATTCATAACCCAAGTAAGGTCATCCGGAGTATCAGGGCAACAATGTCTCAACCTTGAGGAACAATGGCCCGTCAAGTGAGTGACATTATACATTTACTGTCTTGTGTTGAGTGATTTTCAAAGACATGAGTAATCATTTAACATGTTGTGAACTGCCTAGCAATAAAATACATTTTTAAAAGGACTTGAGGGTTAGAAAAACGTGTAAAAAGCAAGAAATTTTTGTCCTTGAAAGGAAAAAATCTTCTCATTTTGTTTTAGTCTGGAGTCTTTTTATCACAGTCCTTGCTAACACATAAATCCCTGTCTAAATCAGCAGAGACAGCAGTGTCAGAGAGGGTCAACATCAAAAAAACAAAACAAGATTGCTAGTTCAAATCCTGGTTTAGGACCACTGTTCATCAGAGTCGTTCGCTCAGATGTGAAAATTCTGTCATCATTTACTCACTCATGGTGCTGAGATCATGTCATTCTCAATCCATTTTGCTTCTATAATCTGACATATTTCTGAGTGAAACAGGATATTTAATAAAGCTAATTTTATGATTTTATCCATCAGGAACTGGTTTGATCAGAAAAATAGGAGTTACATAACAGAATGACACAAGAGTGATGGCTAAATAAAACAGTTCTGCTCGAATCACATATGAGTTTATGCATATTCAAAACTCACTTCTTAAGTCATTATTACAAGTTTGAAAAGAATCACAGAGAACAGCAGGTTTATTCTTACTATTTCCTTGGAAAATTTTGTAAATCTAAAATGTATGGAAGATGTTTAGTCAATATCCAATGTTTTTTTTTTTTTTTTTTTTTTTTTGTGCTATTTTTGCTATTATATTTGAATTTCCCAGTCACAAAAACTATTTGAGAGGCTGTTCATTTCTAATTTCTGACTAGGAAACTTGTATTTACTGTAATTTTGATGTGCATGAAAGCAGCATTAGATTAGGGGTTTTCAAACCTTTCCTGGAGCCTCAGTACTGCACATTTTGGGTGTCTCTTTTATTGGACAAATCCATCTTGGGTTATTCAGTAGTCTACTAATAACCCAGTAAGTTAATTCAGCTGGCTTATATCACACTACATTTTGAGAATGTGAAATTTCTATGGACACTGCTATGGTTGTAATATGGCGTCACACTCTGCAACTTTTAGTTAAACAAAATTCAATATGCAATCTACTCCATTTGTAATACGTCAAAATTTTCCAGATGACCTACTACTGCAGAGATTGCACAGTTGATGGACACTTTCTCATGAAGCCACAGGAGAAGCCATGAATGGTGGGCAAGTGACTCAACTGATGCCGTAGGTCACATGACAAAGCCAACAAAGCAAATGTACTGTAGTACATCCGGTATGCATTCAAACTGCACATACATACTATATTTAACAAAGTAAGTCTTTGAGTATGCTGTTTTGGATGCAACACTAGTTTAGATAGTTTGACATCACCTGCACCAAACACTTTTTTTTTTAACGTGTATCTCATAATTGAACACAACACATCAATTTTAATATGGGAAAAAAAGGAATGAGATTAGAACCAGATTACTAATTGACTTCTTTTTCATTTTGATCTGTTCCTCACATATGCTATTGTGGGACTTATGAATTACTTTTATGACACAGTGCTTTTTTGTATGGAAAAGAGGGGTGTGAACATTTTTCAAAATGTCTCCTTTTTGAAAAAAAATGTAACACTTTAGTTTTGTGGGTCACACTTTATTTTAAGGTCCAGTTCTCACTATTATCTATCTATTAAGTATGACTTTTGCCTCAATGAACTCCAAACTGCTGCTTATTAATAGTTAGTAAGATGGTTGTTTTGGTATTGGATAGGATTATGAAAGTAATAAACAGCCAATATGCTAGTAATATGCATGCTAATAAGAAACTAGTTAATAGTGAGAACTGGTCCCTATGCTAAACTGTTACTGTTTTGGGACCAATTCTCACTATTTACTAGTTTGTTAGCATGCAACTAGCTTATAAGCATCTAGTTTATTAACATGCATATTACTAGTATATTGGCTGTTTATTACTACTCATAAAGCACAAATGAATGCTTTATTCTGCATGACCATATTCTACATCCTACATCGGACCCAAAACTTAACAATTAATTAACTATTAATAAGCAGCAAATTAGGAGTTTACTGAGGCAAAGGTCATAGTTAATAGTGAGAACTGGTCCTTAAACTAACCTGTGACTAAAAAAAAATGTGACGATGACAGTAATGAGGACAGAAGTTTTATTTTTGAATGTACTATTGTGTTAGATTTCATCTTGCAGAAAAAACTATAAATGTACACAAAAGAACAACCAGAAAAACAACAAAACAAACAAACAAAAAAACTTTTGTTTTCGAACTGAAAATAAACGAAGAGCTGAACATTTCCAAATAATCTAGCACTATTTGACATTCACTGAAGCCCTGCGTGGGATTTTAGGATTAACACTGCATAGTCCAGATTTCCAACTCTGACTCAAGAAGTGCATTCCAGTTGGTCTCAAGCTCCCATTGCTACATAGCTGCAGAGCTGACCCGTTCTCCCTTTAACATCCAGGCCCAGACCACAGCCCTCTCGGCAGCATGACAGCTACGTAATCACACCCAGACCAATTACACCGAACAGAGCTTTTGCTGAAGCCCACACCCCAGCATTCTGCTCAATCCTTTGGGCTCTATAGGCAGTATCAGTCCCTGCCAGAGCCTTTGAGCAGCTGCACTGTCCCACCCAGCCAGTGTCTTCTTCTTCCTTCAGCCAGAACATTCTGTGCAGATGTTGGTGTGGGATAAAGACACAACACATAAGCTCTATAAAGCAGCTCTTTGCTTTAGGTCTTAGGTCTGGTGTGAGTCCTCCACAGCTACACAACCTCAGCCTAATGATGGGAGGACATGCTCCTTGTTAGTGGGAAGAAAATGGTATTTGTTCGAAATGCAGCCAGACAAACCTCACAAAATGGTCTGGTATTGCCCAATAGTGTCCTCATAGACTTTTCTGATATTAATTTATCAGATAACATATTAGTTAGTCAGTATATTACGAACAGGAACAGACCGCTGGAATGAGTCCGTAAACCCAAAAATTAGGTTTTGCACATTTGTTCCATTGTCCTGAAATCAATTTTGAATAGGTTTTTGGTTACATGTCTGAAATAGGGTCTGTGGTAATACAAGCTCAAGATGATTTCATGTTTTAGTGATTTTTCTAAACTTTTACGTGTCTTGAAAAAGGCAGTTGTGTGCAAACAGGAAAAGCTTATCTGCTTATTAGTCCACTTTCACAACCGTGTTCTGTCTACACTTGCAACCCTCCTTTGTTGTGGATTTTAAAGAAAGGTTAAAAGAGCTGGTGGTGATGTTGAAATTGTGTGAATGTGGTGTAATTCGCTGACTGGCCTTGCATTTAGCTTCTTATTTCTGGTGATTGTATTTAGACCTAATTTGGGAAGATTATCTTAATTAACAAAATGCGCAATAATCATAAACATTTGCTGGTCGTATTTTACCAATGGACAGAGGTGTAGCAATAGGGCAGGCAATTGCCTGGGGCCTCGCATTTTGAAGAGGCCCCTGAGAACTCATCATGTAAACAGTCGGAAATGTTAATATTAACAGAGTGTCTATTTACGCAAAATGCAAATAACCCGCCTTGTTGGCAGAGGCTATTTACACTAATATCTGGTTGGGACAGGCAAAATTACAAAAGAAACACAAAATACAATAAAAATCATCCCGAGTTCAAATCCTCCTTTTGCCGAAACTTGTTCTCCCTTTTTCCAAATTTTCTCTTAATTTTCAGTGTAAATTAAGTGCCTCACAGGTATTTATTAATAGTTGATGTAGAGGTAGAGGTAGCCATCCATTTAAAGGGGTCATTGGATGCCCATTTTCCACAAGTTGATATGATTCTTTAGGGTCTTAATGAAAATTCTATAATATTCTTTGGTTAAAAATTCTCAATGGTTGTGTAAAAAAACACACTTTTTACCTTGTCAAAATCAGCTCTGCAAAAATCATCCCATTCTGAGGTATTGTTCCTTTAAATGCCACACCAACAGGCATCTGAGAATAGCTCGATTTGAAAACGGGGATAATATTTTTACAGATTAATTAAAAACCACTGCATGGATTTTTATCATTATAGTGTAGATTTGTACATACACTGCCAACACACATTAATGTTCAAACAACATGAAAAAGTGAACTTTGTATCCGATGACCCCTTTAATAAAAAAAAGTGATAAAATACATTCAATGTGTTATTATTGCATGCTGTTTTATAATGAAATACAATATTGAGCTGCAGATATCTGCTATTATTTGCTGTATGAAAAGCATCTAACTACGATTTACACTTCAAAGAAAATACTGATATTTTTACATATTGTAAATAAAATCTATCATTATTTGCACACATGTAAATAGCATATATTACTAAGAAAAAATGCTGCCAATAATAAAATAATAAAATTAAGAATATAGCTGCAAGTAGCAATTACCAGGGTTCAAGTGCTTAAGGCATTTAAGCACAGACAGAAAAATACATTATATATCCTTACACAGCAAGCCTGTAACCACCTAAATCAATGATTTAAAAAGCATTTTCGGCAAATCCAGGAAATATGTTTTTTTATATATATATATTTATGACTGTTATAGTGCCAGCTGTGGTTCAATCTCCCTAAAACTTTGCATGCTTGTTTAGAATAACTTGTGGCATGTGCTCAGCAGGTTTTGTGAAGTTTTGAGTGTTCCTTTAGGCTTTATATTCAAAAAAGATTTAAGCCCACGTATTAATAGCAGCTCCCTGATGCCTGCAATTTATAAACAGTATAATTACCAAACAATATAATTGTGAAAGAAAGCATTGACATATATTTTTCCTCCCATCTTGTATTTATTCCCTTTAAGAGTTCTATAGCACACGTCATTTCCTTTCTGAGCACGGTATTCGGATTTTGGCACATCCCTAATTTCTACCATATATGAATATAAATATGAATATTGTACTATATCTTGAAGATTGCATTGTATTGTATCTTCTATTATGAAGATTTTTTAAAAAATTACAAAAATAAGCAAGTTGTATGTTGTATAAATATATCTCTAGCTTATATGTCCAGCTAATGAAGATATTTTAACCAAAAAAAAAAGGATTTCACTGATTAAGAATGTACACACATTTTCATGTGAGGTGACTTTATATAAATAACCCTTTGCTAAGTGTGTACGGAACGGTGAACATAGTGACCCTGTAAATCTAAACGCAGATTAAATCATTGACAGCTGTAAAAAATTAGATTATTTATGGCTCAGCTAATGATCCACAAGACCCAAGACCTGTAAGATGATGCTTGGTTAAACACAGCTGAAAGAAACTTCTGTTATTAAACACACCCAGCGGCCCACATTTCTTGCACTGTTTGTATTTGGAAAAACTTACAAGCATGACATAGATTAATGACCATCGTCTGCTTAAAAAGAAATATGTCTTATCTGAATCATCTTGCCCCATGGCTGGAGATTTGAGACATAATGTTTTCCGTTCCTTGTGGTCCTGACTAACCCCCAGTTTGAGAGATGGGATGGGCAGGGAGTGTGATAGTGGTAGTCCCACGTTACTGGGATTAGGATGGGAATGCGAGGAGAGCGGAAAACAGCCCATTCTCTCTGCTCCGCTGCACCTGTGCAGTCGCTTTAACCCTGAATCTGAAAGTACAGCAACAGGACAGGAGGACGACAAGGGAAATTAACTTAAGCACACATAAATCAATGAGCACAAGGCGTCTCAAATTGCTCAGATTTGCCAAGATATCAAAGTCTGCAATCAAGGTCAGAGATTTTCGTATGGACTCATAATGTCTTTCTTATTTCTAAATTTAATTTAAAAAAATTCACCAGTGGATGAGCTATATCTACTAATAACAATTTGTACAAATACATTTACTCTGTTCGTTTCCTTGCAGGTAACTTCATCATGAAGCCACATCCTTATATGGCCTACAACACCTTGCGGCATAATTGTCGCTGATATATTGTGCGTTTAAGACATCAAGAAGAATTATGGCTGTTTACTTGGTTCCACATATAAAGCCCTGAGGCAGTTTTTGCACACTATTTCATAAATGCTCTGGGTTAGTCCAGTAGTAGCTCTTCTCTCAGGCAGTTAGGGCATTCTGCAGACACACAGTATTGTCTGCTTTACTAACAGCGGACGTTCGCTCTGAAAGACATGAATAGAGAGTCTGCTGCAGTGTAAACAAAAGATGGCTGCTTCATCCCTCTGTTCTCAAATCTGGACCAGTATACTGTGGACGTACAGGAGGAACAGGTCAGGGATCAGTGTGGCAGCTCTAAGGATGGGGAAAGCATATAGACAAGCTTTATAACTACAGTACTATTGCTCATAGTTAGGACTAGAGATTTGAATAAAAACTAACTAGATTTTTTTTTTAAAAAGCCACTTTTTTACATAAGCCACTTTCCCAAAACTCTTCACACCATGAGCACAACAGCTGTTTATAGCTGGGTTTTAATCCAAAGTTGAGAATTTAACTTTGTGCAAAATTGGAATATTGCATAAAACGTTTGCGAATAAACACCCAAAGAGAACAAATCATCACTTCCTGATAAACTGGCACTATATCACTGAGAAATGTAGGAGAAACCACTGAGTATAATAACATTTATATACAATAAATTATTTGCGCCTTAGAGCGAGCAGACTAAACACAATAAATGTGGTCATTGCTTTCGGAGGTGGATGACTGCTGCTTTGGGAACAATGTCTAAGTTCTGGGAGGCAATTATGTGGAAATAATTTGATGACAGACTTTGCTTGCGCATTTCAGAATGACCGTAACATTTCAGATGCTGTGCAACAAGATCGGCCTGCTAGTTAATCAGGTCATGCCATCCCATAGTGCAAAGTTATATGACTTTTTTGATGCTTTGAAAGTTCAAAATAATTTAATTGAAATTTATTTGAAAACTTTTGTAACATTATAAATGTCTCTACTGTCAGTTTTATCCAGTTTAATGCATACTTGCTGACTATAAGTATTAAAAAATAAAACTTTTTAATGGTAATGGCCAAAATATGCACCAATAAAACAAGTGTCACGAATCCTGTCCATGGTCTTCGGTCTGCCCACCACCAGAGGTCGCCTGTTCATCGCCCTGGCTCCCTGCTCTGCCGGTCCTGCCTCAGTCCCCAGATCCTCCACCTCTACATGGACCTGGCCCTCCATCCCTCGGCTTGTCCTGCCACCACTCCACCGCTCTCTTTGATTGTTTAGTGTTTGGAGCATCTGGGGGTCTGGCTCTGCCACGAATCTTGTCCATGGTCTTCGGTCTGCCCGCCACCAGAGGTCGCCTTTATCATATTGATTCTCACACTACACAGACGGTTGCACTACACCCTGGACTACATTTTCCATCTTCGCTTCACTGATTATGCACACAGCTGCAGCCAGTCACACACAGTATAAATACGAGGTCCCAACTATCATTCAGCACTGAGTATAGTCTAGAGTTTATCGCTCTCCAAGTCTAGTAAAGTCTTGTTTCTAATCTAGTTGCCCGAGTCTTGGTCCTAGCCTGTTATCTCATCTCGTCTGTTGGCTGCCTGCCCTGGATTTATCGACTGTCTTGGATTACCCTGTGTCTTGCCATTTCGGACTCTGTTGCCTAGCCCCCTGGATTATGTTCAACGCTGATTGACCCTCACCTGTCCCTGCATTACTCTTGTGTCTTGCCTGTACTGTTTCTGTTTGCTGCTGTTCGACCCTGCCTGTTTTTGACCATGTCTGTAAATAAAGCTTTGCACTTGGATCATCCCGCTTCATGCTTAGTTCGCTCCGTAACAGAATACTTGGCCCCACGATTATCCAGCAGCTTTTCAGGTGGCTCTCAAGCAGGGCTTGTGATCGCTCGAGGACTATATTCGCTCGAGTATCTGGACATTGCGAATTATTCTGATCTGCCAAACTGTGTGCTGATAGCCTTTTTTTGTCAGGCCGTTAATCATCTGCTGAGGTCAAAGCTTATTCAAGAGAGTCTACGTTTATCTCTTATTCAGTTCATGGATTACACTTTATTGTCCCCCACAGCACACCACCCATAACACACCTTACCTACTGTGAAGCATGGTGGTGATGACAGCATTATGTTGCGGGAAGGTTTCTTTTCAGCTTTGGGTGATTGGTCAGGATTGAAGGGAAAATGAATGCGGCCAAGTAAATCCAAATTCTTGAGGAAAACCTGTGTTGGGCAGGTCGTTCACCTTCCAACACAACAGTGACCCTAAACATACTGCCAAAACAACAACGAAATGGCTTAAGAATAAGAAGGTGAATGATTGAGTGGCCAAGTCACAGCCCTAAATTACATTCAATCGAAAATCTGTGGATGGATTTGAAGAGAGCAGTCCATTGGCGCTCACCGCAGAATTTGACTGAACTTGAGCAATTCTGCAGGGAAGAAATGGGCAAATATTCCCCAATCAAGGTGTGCAGAGTTACTACAGACATATCCAAAAAGACTGATGGCTGTAATTAAAGCAAAACGTGGCTCGATGAAGGGACTGATGACTTTTCCAACTCTGTTATTGTAGTTTTTTTGTTTGTTTGTTTAGATTTTATTAATTTGCAGAACTGTTGTGCCTTTTCTTTCATTGGTTTAATGTTGTAAGACCAAAATTGTAAATGAAGCTGGAAAAGTTATTTGTAATGGGTTTTTATTTCAGGTTGTATGACAATGATTTTCTGTAGGCACTGTATGTGGGCTTAACTGTGTTTATTAATGTTATTAATGAGACCATAGCCTATCTAAAGGGGCTTCTTGCAACCTCTGAGCTATATATATCAGAATGTTTTCCCCTTCTCGGTCCATCCAGCAAAGAGCACCAGTACACTGGCACCGTGCCTGCGGTTGAGTGACTTTAGGGTCATCAGTGCTGTGGCAGATTTCTCTGTGTTGTGGTACAGGGGAGGAGCCCTTATTATCTGTGTATGGCTGTTTCAGAGAGGCCAGTGTGGTGATGTCTCCGAGCTGGAAGTACACTAATTGTCTTTGTGTCCTGGTTCTCTTCTCGCTGGTCCCGCCAGGTTACAATGGAGCACAGTGTTCCTAGAGGAAGACAATTGCTGTCTGTCTGCACTGGATTCACAGAGTCACTGTCCACTCTGACTGTGCATATGCACACCATTACTCAAACACGGATATGCCCTGACAAGAACACAAACTCTGAGAAATCACACTTTTTATGTGATGCTGGAAAGACTGAAATGACACAAAAATAAGAACAACCCTCTGCAGGTGTGTCACATTCTCAAACACTCAACCATTTTGGAAAACAAGAAGTCGAGGAGTACTTTTACATTTCATAAAGAAAGTGGCAGTGCTTGTCCATGCATAATGTGCTGCAGGGTGCTACAAAGATACATTCTAAGACATTCATGTTTTATTTAATTATTTTTTAAATTTTTCCTTAAAGTTTTCCTTAAAGGATTAGTTCACTTCCAGAACAAAAATGTACAGATAATTTACTCACTCCTTTGTCATCCAGGATATTCATGTCTTTCTTTCTTCAGTTGATAAGAAATTATGTTTTTTGAGGAAAAAAAAATCAGGAATTATCACCATATAGTGGACTTCAATGATGCTTCAATGGTTGAACTTCCAAAATGCAGTTTGAACGCTGCTTCAAATGTCTCTAAACGATCCTAAAATTGACAATTTATATCCTTTTCAACCTTAAATACTCATCTTGTCTAGCTCTGCACGTACTCTGTGCATTCCGGTTCAAGACGGTTACGGTATGTCGAAAAACTCCCATCTTGATTTCTTTTTTAATTTTAAAATCGTCCTACATCACTGTTTTACCTTTTTTTTTTTTTTTTTGTAAAGGGCCTTTGATCTTCTTTACATGTTCACTTTATAAACACTGGGTCGGTACTTCTGCAGCAATGTAGGATGATTTTTAAAGTTGGGGAAGAAAACGAGATGGGAGTTTTTCAACATACCCTAACTGTATTGAACCGTAAAAAACAGACATAGTCAAGACCAACGTTTGAGATTAAAAAGTATATAAATTGTCAGTTTGTTTCGTAAATGACCAATCATTTTGTTAGGTAAGACCCTTATTCCTCAGTTGGGATTGTTTAGAGCCCATTGAAGCTGCATTGAAACTGCATTTCGGAAGTTCAAACTTGGGGGCACCATTGAAGTACATTATATGGAGATAATTCCTCAAATGTTTTCCTCAAGAAACATAATTTCTTTACGACTGAAGAAAGAAAGACATAAACATCTTAAATGACAAGGGGGTGAGTTAATTATCTGTAAATTTTTGTTCTGTAAGTGAACTACTCCTTTAAGAATAAAATGACACGTTAGGTGTTATCTTGTATGGCAGTTCTTGTCAAACTCAATGAAAAACACCTCAAAGGCCATGTTTTTGCACTGCCTGCAGATTTCCATAATAATGATAATAAGTGTGCACTATTTTTGTCACAACTGGCTTGACAGGACTTGTCATGTCTTTTTAATGTGCCCTGTATTTTAATAATCCTTTTTAGCCCTCACATTGTGTTGCATGTTACTTTAACCCATACTGGATTTTTAAACAACATGAAACTTATTTCTTGAACTTTTTCTAATTTATGATTATGGATGTGCATGCAAAGTATCAACAATTGTGTTTGGAAAGGCTGTGCAAATCGTTGTTACATTGATTATTTTGGGGCCAAATTAACCCACCCTTTGATTTCCATGTTTCTTTATCTATTTGAGTTTTGCGTTCACAAAATTCTGTAAGATTGTTAGTTTTTGGATCTCAATTACCTTTCTGTTGCAGCACTGAAAAGAAGTGTGTGAAAGTCCTATGACCCTCCAAAGAATTTGAAAATCAGACCTAAAAAAAAAAAAACAGTGCTCAATATTATTTATATTAATTACAATAATGTTACTATTTATATTAATAAATGTTCGCTACAAATAGTTATTTAAATAATAATAATAATAATAATAATAATAATAATAATAACAATTTGTGTCTAGCTACTCTTTTGAACAGAAAGCTGTTCAATCTCAAGAATTTTTTTTTTGTCATAATTTCTTGCATTTTACATTTTTGGTCTCAGAAGTTACAATAGAGGTTTTCACATAGTTATTTAAAAAATGCATAATAATAATTTGTGTCTGTGTAGCTACTTTTGAAGAGAAAAAATATGCTGTTCAATCTGACCCCAAACACAAAAGAAGAAACCTTCTTTTTTTCTTTCTTTTTTTTTATAATATAATTTCTTGCTTTTTATATTTTTAGTCTCTACAGAGTTTTACATGAATCTTTAGCTGTTGTTTTTTTTGTCATAGTTTTGGTGAATGGCATATAATCCAATTAGGGTCATTTTGACCCGCAACACAAAAGGAGTACCCAGATTTCAATACATCAGGAAGGTTTTAAAGAGCCTGTCTTCAGCCGAAGCTACCTGTTGCTATCATCTTCAGACTCCAGCCTGTCTTTCTTTGCCTCTCTCTCTAGTGAATGCATGCTCTAAAATGATGCCATAATTATGAAGTTAAAAATGAGGGCCCTGTTTGAATTTGTAGAATTTTAGTTTTTACTTAATATCAATTTCAACAGAAATCTTGTCACGTATAATCATAACTGATCATTGTTTACACCATCGATCACTGGTGTCACTGTATGATTAATATTTCAAGCAACCCATAAATGTATTAAACATCTTACCTTTGGAGATGTAAGAGAAGTTGGAAGTTATTCTAACTTTATTTTCATTTATAAAGATTTTATAAAAAATGTTATCTTTTGTCTTTAGATAAGAAAATATTCTTAACTTCATAAGTTTGAAGAAAATGTATTCTTAATACTGTTGCGTGAATATGATCCCTTGAGGGTTGCTGGTTTACTGGCACAATATAAAAGAGCCCACCCTAAAGTCTTTATTCTGGTGTTCAGATATGGGATATTTTCATCTGTTTTATCGTCTGCCAGGCAAAAATCGTGCGTAATCGTTTACTAAAAATGCCATATAAAATATAAAAGCAACATGTACATGGCAAATTCACAAGAGCTACTGAAGCCCACAGAATATATTAGGTTGTGTTTGATTATAAATGATGATAAATAAACCAATAACTATAGACATCAATAATCATGAATACATTAGGGCAGGAGAAATTGGTTTGTATGTGATAAGGCCTAGGAAGAAGAAAGTGTTATTGTAATGTAAATCACATTCAGACTGGGATACTGGCAGCCTATAATAGCATCATATTGACGCCATTAGATTATCTCATCATTCATACTCTGTCATGGGAAGAGCCTGGGCAAGTCCTCTCTTAGTGAAGGGAAAACAGTTTAGCTCTTTGTGTTAAAAGACTGAGCTTTTGCATTTGGGAAACATTACTCAAATATACGGCAAATCAAATTTGATGTCACTGATACACTCAAGTATACACAGTCATTTTTGTTCACTCCTTTGATCTACTTATATCATGAATTTGATCAGCTTTGTATTTACTCTCATAGCAGCATATGTAGGCATATTTGTCAGAATAGGGACTAAAGATACCAAAAAGGACTACTGAATTTTAATAAATGTGAATATTTTGATCAACACAACTGGAACAGGGTTTAAATCAAACAAACCCAAAATGGCATTAAGCCTCAAAGGGTGCAGTATCAAATCAAGCAGGAATAGGCTCATGAGGAGAAAGAGATATGCCTGGCAACTCATTTTACATGAAGGTACTATCTCCCAGAGATCCCCTGTTGACTCAATAAATTGTCCATGTTGTAGACAATAGTGAAAGAGCTGAGGTGGAAAGATTGTGTTGTACGCTCAGATGGGGTTTTGTGATTTTTTTTTTTTTTATCTGTCCTGACACGTAGAAGCAACAAAATTAACTTTTTGATTTATAAGAGTAGTTCAACCAGTTTTCAAATGAGAAATCTGTCATCATTTATTCACGCTCATGTCATTCCGAACTTGTTACTTTCTTCTGTAAAACACAAAAGCTGAAATTCTGAAGAATGTCCTGGTCGCTCTTTTCCATACGAGTGTAAATAATGAGGTAACTATTTTTGGTAACTATTTTTACATTTCTGGCATTTGCCTTTATCGGATGCCCATTTTCCACGTTGATATGATTCTTTAGGGTCTTAATGAAAAGTCTATAATATACTTTGGTTAAAAATTCTCAATGGTTGTGTAAAACAACACCCTTTTTACCTTGTCAAATGAGCTCTGCAAAAATCAACCCATTCTGGTCGAGGCTGCTTTAAATGCAAATGAGCTCTGCTTGCCCCGCCCCTCTCTTCTCTCTGTGGAGTGACGAACCTGTTTACTTTAGCCGCATTTAGTTGCGTTTAGCCGCTAAACTTGCTAACTAGCACATTATTAGGAAAGGTGATCGCAAAGATTCATAAAAAGCCCTTATACTCACTTCTGCTGTAAGTGAAGCTGGATCATGAATGATTCGCGGGAACATAGACGGATATATGTAGATCGGTAGGCGCATTCCCTCCACAAACAAACGTAATCAACTGCATCTTCAGGAACTCAGATGTCGGGAGTAAATGACAACCATTATTACATCCAGCAATACAACACCTCAATCGCTCAATTATTGTCTAACTTACATCCCTGCTCCGGCATCAAAACATGGAGGTTGAACTGTTACAGCTGATCTGAGGTAAAACGCTCATGTCAATCAACTATCGTAGGAGTGGCCTCTGATGCTGTGACGCCACAACGACAGGCATCTGGCTCGATTTGAAAAAGGGAATATTATTTTTACAGATTAAAAACCACTGCATGGATTTTTATCATTATATAGTAGATTTGTACATACACTGCCAAAACACATTAATGTTCAAACAACATGAAAAAGTGAACTTGGCATCCGATGACCCCTTTAAGTTACAAAAAAAAGCTAAACCAAAAAAGCACCATAAATGTGTCATAAAAGTGGTCCATAAGACATATGAACTATATTACAAGGATATTCAGCCTGGTCTCACTGTTTATACGTAGGTATTAGTACGTAATGTTTACAAGCACAAAACATACCTTTTTGTACATTTTTATTGACGCTGAAACAATTTGGATGTGTTACAATATTTAAAATGAAAAAAAAAATGTTACATATTTTTCGCTAAAACAAAACTAAATATTTACAAATCTTTTATATCATTAAGATATTTGTATCAATGCATTTTTATAGTTGTACTGATTAAAATTTTAGACCCCTTAACCTACCCCCAAACCTAAACCTACCCATTTTATAGCGAATATAAAGCAATATAAAATGCTATGTGCAGGGAAATGGCCATTTTATTAACAATATAGCATTAAAAGGATATTTTTATAGTCGCTAATCCAACTCCTACCTCTAAACCCAACAAAATATGTACAGTATAAAGAAATCATGACAGAAAGATAAGTTCAATCAAATCTCACATTAATTGATAGCTTGTAATTTACATTTGTGGTAAGTGCTAACAGCCCGCCTTGTTGGCAGAGGCTATTTACACTAACTCCACCCACCAATGCGTGATTGGTCTAATCAACATTACAATTTTTTTTTTTCAGTGATTAGCTCCAGTGGTGCAGATGGTAAAATGCGTGTCATACTTCTTTTGACGCAATCAACCTGGGTTCAAATCCGCCTTTTGCCGAACTTCTTTTCTCTGTTTTCAAATTTCATATCACATCAGAAAAGCATTTATTTTCAATAAAAATGAAGGAAATAATCAAAAAGTTAAAAATAAAGTATCGGTAGGGTTAGGGTAGGTGTAAGGAAGGCTTTATTGTTCCAATAAGGTGGCATCCATTTAATAATTTGAATTAAAATTTACACTCAATAAGTTATTATTGCATACTTTAGAATGTATTACAATACTAGGGGCAGACAGTTGCCACTATTTGCAATAAGTAGTATGCATAGCAGAAAATCCTGCTATTGTAATATAGTTTAAATAGAATCTATAGCTATTTGCACTTAGTGTAAAAAGCATCTAATTGTTATTTGCACTTAGTGTAAATAGCCGCTGTCATTTATTTACTGCAAAAATATCCTCTTGATCCTCTTGTCATTATACATTTGAGTTGATTTAATGGCTCTGTTGACACAGCATATCCCACGGCAAACAAAGTAAATATTACATGATAAGTAATAGTTAAACAATTTCAAAAATGTTATAAAGTGTAGTCTTGTTTAACATTATGCATTTTTTTTAAATGAGTTGGCAGCAGAAATCACACAGAATGTAATGTTGTCATTTCGTATTAAGTAAATGAGTAAGCTTCATTTAATAATGCAATTGAAAACAAAATGCCATTGATATGACAACTGAATATAATACAAAGTTAATTCCGTGATTTCAATATTCATAAGGATTCATCTGTAAGTCTGTAAATTGTTTGTACGTAAATAATTTACATTTTAGGTGTCGTCAATACGTCAGTATTGTTAAAATGCTGAAACATCAGTATTGTACGTTTTAGTGCTTGTGTAAACTGTTCGTTTTGTGGAACCACATTTTACGTACAATACATACAAATTCTCATGAGATCAAGTTGGTATATTCCAAATTACTTGTGGGTGAAATACAGATAGCAAAACAGCTGATTTGTGAATGAATCATTCACTTTATTATGAACTGCATCAATAGATTTATTGAAGGACCAACCAAAAATCTGTGAATAATGGTTTCTATCTCTCTGTGTCTGTCAAACAAAGCTATCATGTGACATTAGAAGCATGTAATCCAAGTCTTACAGACTGCTTTTAAGATACATTTATTATGCTCTTGAATTCGTTTTGAAGCTTACAGGTCTGGTCACCATTGCATGCAAAAGAGCGACCAGTGTGTTCTTTCAAACTCTAAAAAAAAAAAAAGGTTTGAAATTACATGAGGGTGAGAAAATAATGACTGAATTTTTATTTTGGGTGAGTTAACTCATTTAGATTGCCTAGTTCTCTGCCCCTGTGTCTCTTAGTGTTTTCGTTCTTCATGATGAGGTCATTTATTGTTTCAGCAAAATTTTCAATAAAAATCCACATGATGTAAAAAAGTAATATATTTACAATAAAAATATAATAAATTTAATATTTATTTAATACTAAGAATAGTTCCAATCTATTAACATATTTACTGACACATCGCTCGAAACTTACTGATATAAAAATTATAATTAAACTTTATTTGGAGTACTACTTTTGCACAATTTCTTAATATTGAGCCTAAAATGTGTTGTCTTTAAATGCAAGATATTTAAAGTGTAACTGAAGTATAATTGCAATAATTCCACATTAGCACAATCAAATATACTTCAGTATACCCTTAGTTGGATCTCAGCACTACTTCCACACAATTAAAGTGCATTAAGCACAAAATTATTTTTTCCAATTTAGCAGACTTTAAGTATACCAGTTTAGTACTAAAAGTTCAATTGGATGGTATTTTTATTAGGTACATAATAATGTTTTTGTAGGATTCTTAACATGAAATAAATATATTTCAAATACATTTAGTATATTTATTTTTCTCTTGGGACATGAAGGTGAAAATATTCCCCATGTAGTTGTTTTGCTCATGTTCTAGATGATTATGCAAATTTGCCTTGTTGACCAACAGAAAGCAAAAAGTGACTTTTGTGTAAGCAGTGCTTCACACTTCACTACACTGTTGATCTTGCCTAAAGTTTAGCCTAAATTTTGCTAATTGACTGTGCATTAACTCTGAACTCCCAAATGAACATTGTACTTAAGCCAATTTCTAATGAAGCTTTGATACAATTTCTCTAGATTTCAACCTCATCTTATATAAATATGAATTTAACAATAAAAAGGGCTACCTACAATACAGTGAATGCATTATGTATACATGTGCTAGTAAGACTTAATTAAACAACAACACTATAGCTGCACAAAAAAAATGGTTATGAATGAAATCAGTCCTTTTAGACTGTGATCTCTATTCTCAGATTTCTGGTAATTGCCATTAACATGATTTGAGGTGTGAGAGATAAATGTAACACGCATACTGTTTTCTTGTTAGTTACTTGTTTATTGCTTTATCCTCTCTTATTCATAGTTTGCAGTTCCATGACACTAAAAATCTTTTGCCATTCAGCCTCCTTTATCATTCTGTCTCATTCTCTCTGATTTGAATATTGTTTTATCCGGTGAGTCAAGGCTTTCTGTTAATTACTTCTCTATTCATTTAACCATGTGGGTCTGTCCGAGAGGAATTGTCTGACTCCTGCATTAAATGGCCCACATTCCGATCCTCTGATGCTGAAACTAACATGAGTTCCCCCCTTTATCTCTACAGCGCGTCAAATTAGCACACAGCGGATTCATGTTACAAAAGACTCGGCCAGCAAAAAAACTCTGAGACAACCTGATCGGCCTTTTTGTGGGATTTTTGTGGCTGTGGTAGGTGGCACAGTCTATGTGCTCATGGATGTTCAGTGTCCACTGAGCCACAGGGCTGCCATGGGAACTAATGACCGATTTATTTTGTGGAACATGATCAAATTTAGTAATGTGTTCGATAAGACATTTCGCACTGGAAATGAGCCTTGGAGCTCAGTTATGGAAATTATTATTGATGTTTCATGGTTGTTTCAGTAATGCATTCAATCATTCATGACTGAATTAAATTTAATGCACTATGGCTTCACAAAACTATAATTGCACAGATTCTTCACATTTAGAGGACACATCAGCACATTGATTTCCTAAATATTTTTTTTTTTATCAAATGTTAATCATTAAGTTAATCCAAGCAATATTATATTTAAATAAGCTTATACTGCTACTATTACTCTAATAGTTTTCAGCTCTTTCAGCTCTGAGTTTGTAAAATATGTATGACACAGTAACATACAATATCAACAGTGGGACAGAGTTTAGTACTCTAACACAATTCCATAGTGGAGATTCTATTTGTCCATAAATCATGAATAAACGTTTCAGAAATCATTTGAGGAGAAAGCTTAAGTATGTGAGATAATGGTTCTGATCAGTAATTTAAAATTGCAAAGGACAGAAATAGTTACAGTATCAAATGAAACTCCTATGAATGTTAAAAATATTTTACCTGACTGCTTTTTCATGTAAATATGTTTAACGTATCACCTAAATAAATTGAAAAATATTTAGTATTGTATTAATTCTAAATATCAATCGTTTCCAACAATGACTGTATGATTTTAAGATCCATCTTTTCACACTAAGGACAACTGAGGGACTCATGTGCACCTATTACAGAAGATTCAAACGCTCACTGATGCTTCAGAAGGAAAAACAATACATTAAGAGCTGGGGGTGTAAACTTTTGAACAGAATGATGATGTGTACATTGGTCTTATTTGTGTACATATGCCTAAATATCATATTTTTTCATTTGGTACTGCCCTTTAGAAGCTACAGAATATACTTACATTTTCCCAGGAGACAAAATAAGTTAATTTAACACTGATCTTTAAATTCCAAAAGTTTTCACCCCCCAGCTCTTAATGCATTGTTTTTCCTTGAACCTTCTGTAATAGCTGCATATGAGTCCCTCAGTTGTCCTCAGTGCGAAAAGATGAATCTCAAAATCATACAGTCGTTGTTAGAAAGGGTTTAAAAACACAAAAATGCTGAAAATCCAAAGAATCTCTGGGACCTGAAGGATTTTCACTGTTCAGGACAAACAAGGAACTCATTAACAACTATCACTAAACAAAAAAACACAGCTGTTGTAACAACACAGTATTAAGAATCAAGTGTATGTAAACTTTTGAACAGGGTGATTTTTATAAATTCAACTAATTTTTTCTCTTGTTGACTTTTTGTAAACATCAAGTCAGTATTAAATAAAAAATAACATGCATTTTGTATGATCCCTTTTATTTTGGTAAAATAATTAACATTTTACAGATTCTGCAAGGTGTATGTACACTTTTGACCTCAGCTGCATATATGTTGCAAGTGGTGTAGAAGAAGTGTAACCGCAGTAAAGGTTCCTCTTTTTCATGAACGCGTCTGGATTCATCAGTTTACAGGCTGTTTTCATGTTCAGCTCAAGCCCACGCACTGGTCACATGCATGCAGAAAAGGGGGTTTGTGAGGGGATCTGGGATATCTGAAGGAGAGCGAACAAGTGAAAAAGTGATCGAGCTAGAAAGAGGGAGACGGAGCGAGATAAAAGGCGAGGGTTTGAGAGCGACAGTGCACTTGTTCCCTGGTTCAACCAAACAGAGACCAGCTTGCCCGGTTTCAGGGTGCATGTGTGAAGGAATGCATTCATTAACGTAATTCCTCTGCTCTCAAACAAGGCTTCCGTCATTTGGAGAGCAAGCGAGGGAGCGGAGAGCCGCGGGGTGGAGGGGCAGTTCTCGCTGAAGAAGGGGTGAGGGGTAAATACACCCCTTTCTCTGTAGTCAGGAGGGCAAGGCGCCCTAACACAGGCCTCTGCGTCCAAGGCGATCTGCATGTGAAAGCCCCGGGCATCACAAAAGGATGAAAAGGTGCTGGGCAGGACCTGGACAATCCCTTCCTGTTCTGGTGGGTCGTTTGTTTCCATGCTGTCAGATACTGGGCCGCCGGCCCTCTCTACCCTCATCTCCTCAGCCCTCTGGTGTGTTGTTCCACATTCTCCCTCGTTTTGTTTTCCGGCAATTTCTTATACGTGCTTCTTTATTTTTTTCATTCACGTGAATAGGAGTGATGGACCAGTATAACGTCAAACGGCGACTGGAACAATTGCTTTCATGGCTGCGTCTAAAAGCCAAACAGCACCATGCATGAGAACTGCTTTGCATGACAAAAGAAGTGACAAAACCATTAGGCCAATTAGAGTATTTATATAAACATAGTAATGAATGGATTTAAGCAGTCATAAATTATGCTTACTGTGTGGGAAAATAACTTCGGTTCTGTCTGTAATTGCACGTGTTTGCTATTTCAAAGTGTGGTACTTATATTTTCTAAAACTGAATGCACAGAATGAATGCTAGGAATGAAAATGTAGCACAGCAAACTTCAAATCTCTGTAATAGCTTTCTGCCTGTGCTCTTCTTTGCTGCTCCAATAGGGACAAAAAGAATGTTAATTATGTAAATTAAAAAGCGCTCTAATCCAGAGGGAGGAGCTGTTCCCATAGCGTTAGCTGTAGTTGAGTATTGGCACATATTGACAAAGCATTAGCCTCCATCCGCATTGTGTAATGATTTTTTTTTCTGCAGAGGAAGTCCTCCTATTGAGATAAATGCCTTGTTTTCTTCTTTACTATTGTGGTACATTCTGATGTGCGCCGGCGTTTAGTCAATCGCACTTCTTCTGCTTCACTATTCCCATCCAGCTTGCCAAAGGAGGACAAATGAGTCTTTTAATATTGGACCCATGTGACCAATACACACTCAGGTTCACAAACACCTCAAGACAATGGGGAAAGAGCTTTCGTTCTCAATAAAAGAAGCAGGAGGTAGAATTTAAAGGATACTTAGTTTAGCTTTTTTTTTTAATGATTATGCACCTTCATTTTGTTTTAAACCAGCACACTTTTCTTTCATGAAACCCTAAAGGAGATGTTTGGTAGAATGTCTGGGCTGCTCTTTATGACAAAAAATGAAAGTGTAACAAAAACTAATCCAGCGACTTTAGTCTGTTCCTTATACAAACCTAAATGCATGGCTTTTACACATATGGACATTTACAAGCACATATGGACATTTTTGTGACCCTGGACCTCAAAACCAGTCTTAAGTAGCACGGCTATATTTGTAGCAATAGCCAAAAAAACATTGTGGGTCAAAATTATTGATTTTTCTTTTATGCCAAAAATCATTAGGATATTATGTAAAGATCATGTTCCTACCTTAAATATATCAAAACTTATATTTTGATTAGTAATATGCATTGCTAAGAACTTCATCTGGACAACTTTAAAGGCGACTTTCTCAATATTTTGATTTTTTTGCACCTTTAGTTTCCAGATTTTCAAATAGATGTATCTCAGCCAAATATTGGCAAAACATTACCTATCCTAACAAACCATATCTTTTCGGAACGACATTACGGGGAGTAAATGAAAACACTTTGAAAACATATAAATTGTGATAACTGATAACCGGTTGGTGTAGAGGACAAGCGTTTTGGAGAATGAAGACATTCACGTTCACTTGCCGTTTGCACGCACTAGGGGGAAAAAAGCATTTCTATGGAATAGTTAATGTGAAGTCATTCATCACAATACGCCAGATGCATATCTTACAGACATGCTTCAGAAACGAGTCGCATTTAAAATGGGCTAATTGTTTTTCACATGTACAGTCTCTTTCTCTCTCTCTCTCTCGCTTTCTCTCTCTCTCTCTCTCCTCCCACAGTCTGATTTCTGCTGCTGGGACTCAGTGTGATCATGTGACGGGCTCGGAAGCGCAAGAAGAGCTGGTCGGTAACGGAGGACCGAATGCCAATCTCATTGAGAAAGCGCCTTTATTGCGCGTAAGAGACGGGAGGGACAGACGTTTCTAGTGCTGCACACATACACAGACAGACAAGACACAGGAAGCTCTGGGGAAGTCGGGGAAAGGGTGCATTTTCACCGCCTCAAGAGGAAGTTAAGGACAAATCTCTCGCTAAAATAAATCTTAAAAGGGGCACTGGGCACGCGGGAGTCGCCTTTGCGAGTAACTTGTGGGATTTATCGGGAATTGTTTCTGAACGGAGACCTGGCTTCCCTCTCCGCACGTTTATATTTCATTTTGTTCATTTAATTTCATTTCATCAGCTGCCCTAAACAACTGTCATCCCCAGAACTGCCGTAGCCTATTGCAGCAAGCGGATTGTGCGTAAAGACAGAGACAGCAGCCTTTTCCGCGGACGAGTCAGGCACTTGCCTTCTTCACTTGCGTTTTTGTACTCTATTTATTATTTATATTCAAGCCTTTATTTATTCCGAGACTTTTTCCGTCTATTTTGGGGCGTCGGTGGTGATTTCTGTGGAATATGGTGGGGGAAATGGAAACGAAAGAGAAGCCGAAGCCGACCCCTGATTATCTGATGCAGCTCATGAACGATAAGAAACTGATGAGCAGTCTGCCCAACTTCTGTGGGATCTTCAACCACCTCGAACGGCTTCTCGACGAAGGTAATGTTGATGGAATGACACGCGTCCGTCAAATCTCACCGAACCGTGCTGGAAACGGCGCACGGGTCGTTCGCGCTTAAGGCAAAACGGTTGATAACAACAATTTATGGCGTCTGCCTTTTTGTGTCAGATCGTGATCCCTGTTTTGCCAGACACACGACTTATACAACCTTTTAGTTCTGCTTTAATAGCTGCTTAAGTTTACGCTCGCATTCGGTAGCCGCTACTTCTCTGATGCGAGGGGATACCTGTGGCTTGCGAAATGATTTTACAGTGATTCTTTTGGTTATTAATGGATACCTCGTTAGAAAAGTATCTTTTTGATATGTTTATGTGAATAAGACCGCAATTCAGTAGGATGTTTTAAAGCTGCACATTAGTATTTAAGAAACAGTTGTTTAGGAGACTTTGTCTCAGACAAAAATAAAACTCATGAGTGAAATTTCTCTCATTTAAACTCTAAATTAACCAATCTACGCAGGCAGATATCGAGAGATTTACCACAAGAGTCGATGTATAGCTGATATAAGCCATTCCATCGGTTCGACTGGCCTAAAAGAGAAAGTTGACCATAGCTTACGAGTGAACTGTTGTGTAAATTGTATTGGACTGTTAATGTCTACGTGATAATAACAAAAATGTAGTGAGCCAGCTTGGACAAGCGAGAGAAACTTACTGTCACGCCTACAGATCCTCTTCTGGACCGTTGCTATTTAAATAGTAGGCGCAAGACCTGTTGTTTACCAAAATAACCCAACATTATGTCCCAGTATGTGTAAGCCAATAGTTAAGAATGTAAAAAACAACCTAACGTGTGTGTAAAACAGGACGTACAACAATAAAAACGTTTTTCGCTGTATTTTAGCAAAATACGCCGTTCACGTAACTTAGTTTGTCAAACGAGTATTTTAATTACTACAGTATGTGCGCCATGATGTGGTTTAGTTGTTGTCCTAGAGCAGACGACCACTTAGTTATTTGTGGTTTAGGGTGAGAATTACGTGTACTGTGGCACCAGGGGGCTCCTGACTAATTATTTATAGAAACCTCTTGTACCATCTCCTGCTGTCAACTTTATAAAGTTGTTAATGTGGTTTATATATTTGCACAAGCGGTGCTCTTTTTCTCATTCAGATTGTTTTATAAATGTTTTATAGAGAGACTTTGGCCTTTATTGCTAATTAAATAATATTAAATCGCTGTTAAACGATTAAAACAATCTTTTTTAATCTATCTGTCTTGACCCCTGTCAATAGAGAGGGCCCCGTCTTGCCACCCTTGTGAGTTCCTTTTATTTCTAAATGTAGAGGCCATTCTGTCACCGTAGACTGATTTTCATTGTTCTTTTGTTTTGTAATGTTCTTGCCTATTTAACACATGCATTTTCATTTCTTTTGCTTTACGGAATTTCCCTGCCAATTGAAAATCTATTAAAGAAAAAAAAGCTGTTGTCAAACAAAGCAAATGTAATTTCAGATCATGATGTGCTTGTAATAATTTAGAACCTCTTGAGCAAACCTGAGTTTTAAATTACGTTTATAAAACTCCATCATTACACACATTACTCTGCATTACCGACTCATTACTCATCATTACGTTCTCATTTACAGTGTAAGGGAGAGGGAGTCGTTATATTTTTGACATCTTTGATTGCTACCACCCTCCCTTGCGCAAGTTAGGAAGGTTGGTAGGCTTATAATCGCTCACACACGCAGTCCCGAATAACTGTTTTCCGCTGGTGAATCATCTGCGCCCAGTATGCCATTCCAGTGTGGATAGAGTCCCTTGGCATCAGCAGTTAAATACCCGAGGATCGGATTCATCTGCAAAACACAGCGGAATGACGTAAGCCTAATAACTCCTCGGTGATGTCATTTTTAAAATGTCACTTTCATTTTTAGACTTCTAATAAAATAAATTCTCATTTATCAATTTAGATACTAAAATAAACACATCAAAAAGTGCTTTTTACACACTATCCTGTTAAACTTGCTTTTCGGACATCATCATACGTCCCTCGGGTGGGCCTGCGGCCTGGCTTTACACTCTTCGCTTTGTGAATTGCAGCAGTTTCACAGTCGCTTTCTTGTTTATTTCTTGTCACTCACATTTACAGCCTTTTCCCTCCGGTCGAAACTAGCTTTCCTCTTTGGATAAAGCCAGTGTTGCTCGCCTGTGACATTAACCATGTAATCAGGACGATGTGGCTGATCTTACCTGCCAACATGAAGAACATTCTTGCTAAGTATGACTCACATCATGAGTCTTCACACCTTTTTATACCGAGAGTTGGTGAGAATCTGGCATAGAGATGTGTCATGCTGTTTAATGCAATCTTTTTGAGTAATGTGCCAGTTAGAGTAGTTTCCTCCACCACACATTATGGGTTTGTCACAGTCTAGGTTGTGCAAATCTGAATTAATAACGCTGTCAAGGGAGCATGCACTCCATCAGACTGAGACAGCGAGTTAGTCCTCTGTTCATGAGAGTGAACTGAGCAGTCGGTTTCACTTCCACTATTGAACCATTGCAGAACTGATCCCTGACCTCCGATAAACAGGACACACTGTTCAGATCTCCATGTTAGGAGCGTGTGCAAATGCATGCAGGCATGCCTCCGTTTCGAAAACTAATTGCTAGTGGTCATGATCTTTGGTGATTATGATTCACTGGATCCATGGAGATTTGACCGTCCTGTTGTCGCGCTACAGTACTGCAACTCACAGGCCGCATGCTTCAACATATATATTCCTTTGTAATCCCAGAAGCTTTGTTGCTACAGCGGAACCATCACCAAAGTAACGCTAAATCATCGGCTTTTGCCGAGCTCAGCTCTATTCTGTCCTAGAACGACGAGGAGAACGTAAATTATGGTCTACTGCTCATGCCGGACCACTACATTGATCATATATGAAACTCTTTCCTGCGCTGCTGTGTGAGAATGAAAATGGAGAAATGAATTGAAAGTGTTGAAAATCTGTGGCATCATCGATAATCGAGGCAAGCGATAGCTCAGAAGCGCTCAGTAGCTGTGTGAGATCGCATGTGTGATATTCCCCGTGGGGTGTTGTAATATCCAACAAATCTGGCTCTGTTTGGATGAGAGTGTGTGAATGTGTGCGTTTGTGTCGGCTTGCATCCATCTCATAATGTGCATTCATTTTACACTCTCGTTTGTGATATCACATAATCGGATGCAAGCAGTAGCTTGGGAGCACTTTGGATTTTAGGCAATTGCTGTCATTATTACTATGAGAGCGCTGTTAATTTTTGTAAATTACTTTAGATTACTGTAATCTACTGAAACCAGAAATCTAGACAAACTGTTATATTCTCTCATAAATTACTATAGTATCATTATCATTTTCTCTTGAGCATTTTGGGATGGTGCTCGTTTAGTGGTTACAGGGGCTGGTAATATTATCAGTTTCTAAAGGTCAAAAGTTCACATTTAATCAGAGGGCACCGTATACTGACACAGTGTCTGGGATCCTCTATTGTTATTGTGCTCTAGAGCACTTCACTTAACCCTGGGTTGCTCCTGGGGGACTGTCCTTGTAGCTGGTACTTGCTTTGGATGAGAAAGCTGTTAGAAATGGCAGTTAACATTGTAAAACTAGAGCTGCATTTAGCTGAATTTATTACATTATTTGCAGTTAATCAATATTTCTTGAAGAAAAAAAAAATCCATAAAATGTAACTTTGAGTTTGCATTGCTTAAGTGATAGGAAAATCCCAAAAATGAACTATCTTCGGAACACAAATTAAGATATTTTTGATGAAATCCAAAAGCTTGTACCCTGTATAGACAGCAACACAACTAAAATGCTTTATGGCCTAGAAAGGTAGTAAGGACATCGTTATTATAGTCCATGTGACATCAGTAGTTTAACCTTATTGATATGAAGCTACGAGAATACTTTTTGTGCATAAAGAAAACTATGAAAATAATAATGAATGTATTCAACAATTTCTTAGCTTGAAATGACATAAGGATACGTAATTAATGACAGAATTTTATTTTTGGGTGAACTATCCCTTTAAAATATAGAATTGCATGCAGGTCATGGGGCATGATTAATTGTGTTTTTTAATACAAAATTAATAATTTAAAAAAATGCCATCCGCCACCCCAATTTCACCTCTATTTCTACTGACTGTTTTGTATTAAATATTATTTTTTTTATTAACTGAGTAATCCAAGGGGGATTTAGAGCTTGTGCTAAAGACAAACATATACTTAATGTAAAATGTGAACTTGTGAACTATACATTTTGACCAGTTTCCCTGTTTTATGGAAGCCCGTTTCCTCCACTTAATTAAACATTTAAATAGTAATTGCGACTTTTTATCTCAAAATTTTGACGAGTTTACATAATATAAACTGAAGTTATAGAGTCAGAATAGCAGGATATAAACTTGCAATTGTGAGAAATAAAGCCTTATAAACAAATAAAGTATTAATAAAGTTTAAATGTCGAAACTTCAGATTTTGTAAAAAAAAAAAAAAATGTAAAAAGTAATTGCGATTTTTTTCTCTCAAAATTTTGACTTTTTTCTCGTAATTGCTAGTTTACATAATATAAACTCAAAATTTCCATTTCAGAATAGCAGGATATAAACTTGCAATTGTGAGAAATGAAGCCTTATAAATAAATAAAGTATTAATAAAGTTTAAATATCGAAACTTCAGATTTTTTTTTTTAATTAAAAAAGTAATTTATAGTATACATCAGGCAATTCTGACTTTTTTTTTCTCAAAATTGCATGATATAGACTCACAATTGCAAGTTATAGAGTCAGAATAGCGGGATATAAACTTGCAATTGTGAGAAATAAAGTCTTTAAAAAAAATCAGAACCGTGAGTTTATATCTCAAATCTGAGAAAAAAAGTCAGAATTGTGAGATAAAAAGTCGCAATTACCTTTTATTATTTTTTAATTCAGTGATAGAAATGGGCTTCCATACCATTTGGTCACAATAGTGTTTCTATGATTTTCCAGAGGGAAAAATATATACTTAATGTAAAATGTGAACTTGTGCACTATACATTTTGAGCAATATCCCCATTTTATGGAAGCCTGTTTCCACCACTGAATAAAAAAAAAATTAAATTAAGTGATTGTGACTTTTATCTCACAGTTCTGACATTTTTCTCGCAATTGCGAGTTTACATCCTGGAATTCTAACTTTTTTTCTCTGAATTGTGAGATATAAACTCACAGTTGTGAGTTATAGTCAGAATTTTGATATAAACTCAAAATATAAACTATTTGTCTAGAATAGCGGTATATAAACTTGCAATTGTGAGAAATAACGAAATAATGCCTTATAAATAAATAAAGTATAATCAAAGGTTATTTCTCAGAAATTCAGTTTTTTTTTCTCACATTTGCGAGATTATATCACACAATTCTGACTTTAAAACTCGCAAAATGCAAGTATATTACGCAATTCCAAGAAAAAAAGTCAGAACTGTGAGATAAAAAGTCGCAAATGTGAGAAAAAAATCTGAATTTCTGAGAAATTTTGTATTACTTAAAGTGATCAGAAGAAAGATATCAAATTTACAATCACTCCCTCAGCTTTTAGAAACACACACAGTAGTGTTAGCTAGGTTTTTGAAAATTAATACCAAGGTAAAATAACCCAAAGCCAAAGTTAAAATATGTCCGGTCGATCGGTGCACCAGTATAAACCACTGTATAAATTAAATATAGATTAATCATTGTTGCTACTAAGTTACTTGTCAAGATGGATATTTTGACATACTTTTGTAGGCTATCTGTCCGCCAGAGACGCATCTTTCTGTGATCGTTTGAAATTTTCAAATGAACAAGACCTAAAAACACGTGCAAATAATAAACTTTCGTGACGACGCAGCAGTGGCCCGATTCGTCAACTGCCCTGGGCCATCGGCACTCCTTATTGTCGAGCCCTGCAAAGTAAAGTTTTGTGGATGTACGTTATTTAGGAGGAAAAAAATAGTGAATTTGGTGGATCTACAATGTTAATAATTGTGGAAACGCTTCATCACAGTTTGTAAAAAGGATCCATTGACCAAACCCACAGTCTAAAACCACAATTCCTCCTTTAACAAGCACAAGTGTTTTTGATACACATTATTTGAAGCCCCTTGCCATAGTCAGTGTTGTGGAGAGCCGTTTCTCCTCGCTCTGAAGGGTACTGTGGCCTTTAGATATGAGACGTGCGACCGGCCCTGGCATGTCACCTGTGAGCGATGCATTTGCGTGAAGCAGACGTGATGCTCACAGGCTGATGCACAGACCAAGCGTAAACCCCTGCCCCCGTTAGTGCAGATGAATGCTCTCAATGGGCAACAGGAGCAGTCAGCCATGCTAGGCCATGCACTCGGCTCTGTAATAAAGGTGATGAATTTAATCAGGGGAGCAGCCGCTGCCATCAGTACAAGGCCCATAAGGCAAAGTTGTGCTGCTGACATCCATAGAGAATGGAGTTAGTTAGTGTTTGAATAGAGACGGTAATAGAAACAGAGATGTATGTGGGCCCGTAAGGCACTGTAATGCTCAGTGGTCATTCATGGTTTGTACACCAAATTGTTCTTTTATGGTGTCGTAAAAGGATTCTAAATAATCGACTGCTGCAATTTAGTAACTGGAACTACTTAATATTTAGTATTCAAAGCACTAAAGTGCGATGTTCAAACATTCTGAACTAAATTCAAGATATTCTTAGTTGTAGGTTGTCTAGCCTCAGACGGCACGGCAATGGACCACCCACAGACACTGACAGTCTGATGCATATTGCACACAAAAATGGTAAGAGCTGGCTGGAATCTGATTGGCTGGCACTGTGCAACTTCCGGGAGTCTAGGTGCAAAAGTCTGCCTGGAAACGAAATGTTTTTACAAGGTACGGAGAGCTTTTGAGAAGGAGCTAATTACCTGATTTAACAAAAGTTTACAGTTTAGTGGCATCAAATCTTTGAAAGATATTCAGATTTGTCTGTTTTTGGAGGATTTTAATAGCAAATATACAGTACTAGATGTCCACAATCATATATTTTTGTTATTATTTTTAATCATATAAAAAGTATTATTTTAATTTTACTTTTTCTGACTAGCACAACCATTTAAAACTTTTTTTTTTTTTTGGAAAATAAATAGTACTTTATTTAGCAAGGATGTTTTAAATTGATCAAAATTGACAGTAAAGACATTTATAATATTATAAAAGATTTATTAAAAAATAATTATTAACATAAATGCTGTTCTTTTGAACTTTATATTCATCAAAGGATCCTGAAAATAATGTATCTGTTTCCACAAAAATATTAAGCACCACAATTGTTTTAAATACTGATAATAACTTGAGCAAATCAGCATTTTTTAAAGTATTTATGAAGGATCATGTGACACTGTAGACTGAATAATGATGCTGAGAATTCAGCTTTGCATTACAGGAGTAAATTACTTTTTAAAATATATTCAAATAGAAAATGGTTATTTTCAAAAATATCAAAACGTCTTATCCCAAACCCCAAATTATTACAGTTTTTCACATTTGCTAAAACACTAAACTCCATTCTCTAAACCAAATTCTCAATAGCCTAAATCAATTTGTCAAATAAATCACTCTTTCTGCCAAACCATAAACAAGTTTAGGCAGTTTAGACACTGTTTGCAGATCTCATGCAGTCTTTTTGCAAAACTCTAAACACATTCTCACTCACTAAGACACAATTTGTTCTGTGATGAACTTGTGATGCAAAACTCTAAACACAAGAAAGCAAAAGTTAAGCACAACTGCAACACGGCTGTCATCATTTACACACAATAGTTCAAAATTCAAAATACTTGTTTCTAAATATATAAATATACAAAATATAAGCCAGTTCAAGGTACAGAAGGTTGTGAATATGAGTGTGAACACACACATACACACACACACACATATATATATATATATATATATACATGTGTGTGTGTGTGTGTGTATTTTTCCTTTTTATTTTTTTGGTATATTCACCAAACTTAGGTGTGATTTCTTTTGAGTGTGTGTATGTTTATGTGTTTTTTTATTGCTAAATAATTACTGTGAACATTTTTTTGTAACTACATGCACTGTACACTTTTTGATGTAGTTTCTAATGAATGATTTGTAGTGTGTATAGTATTGGCTAATATGTGTGTGATTTGAAAGCTTGGTTTGATTTTGAGTACAGATTAAATGGTTTTGAAGCGATTGTTTGATTTTGCCAGAAGAGTCAGGAGTTCTGTGAATTTAGTTTGAACATTTGATTTGTGTTTAAGGTTTTGAGAAAATGAGCGATGGTTTCAAAAAATGTGTTCTGATCATTTCTTTGGTAACCAAGCTGACCGAAAGCTGTGCATTTGATTTTTGTTGTTGTTTTTAGCCTCAACACAAAATTGACTGTGATTGGTCACTTTTCATGTCATTCAAAACGACTTTCCCTGAGTGGCTGCAAACTGACTTTATACAGATAGTCAAAAGACAGTATTTCATCTATCAGAGAAGCTTTGGTAAAACGAAAAAAATATTGTCAGTAAGTCAACAAGATGATTCCAATCTTTTCCTACACACCAGGAGCTTGTTCAGTCTGTTAAACAAAACTTGCAAGCCTCATTGACAAATACAACGAATCCTATCACACATGTAGTTAACCAGGGAAACGGGACTCGTACATAACGGCTGGTTTATCACTACCCAAACAGGACAAACATGCTAAGAGTGGCCATTAATCTTACACAAATTCACATGAAAAAAAATCAAATGTGATGATAATCACACTCTGAGGACCCATTTTAATGACTTTGCCTTCTAAAACTTCAATACAAGGCGGTTTACTTTCAGGAAAAGCCCTTTTCATGAAAGCTCCTTAAAGATCCCATGAGGACTGGAGAAGCGCATGCTCCACTGACAATTAGTCTAAGTGGCCACATTCATCACCTAATTGGAGCAATTAATTAATCCTGAGGAGTTTTACAGGGGTCAAAGTCAATTTACCCAGAATTATCTTCTTTAGGACTCTGTCTTTAGTTGTAAAGTAGTTGTCCTTTCCGGGAGACTTTACAATCCTTCTCACTTTGTGGCATTAGAGGAGTAGGAAATGAGCTGTGTACTCATTAGAGACAGAGAGACAGGTGACTTACAACACCAGAAGCATCTCAATGCAGCTCAGGGACTTTGGATTCTACATATATCAATATCACATCGATGGCCTCTGCGTCTACATTGTGCATGTTTACCTTTTGATTACTGGTTTGTGAGTTTGCAGCCAGTTGCAGGCAGATTCCTGAGGTGAGTTTCACTTCAGCTTCCATTCTGAGACCCGCTGCGTGTCAGCGCTACCAAGTTTAAGTTTAGGTCTTTGCATTGATATACGCTGTGATATTTTGAGAAGCGCTGCAAGCAAGAGGTGATTGTGCATTCGACAGACGTTACAGATTAATAAGGTTAGCATTAGGTCATAGGTCATGCTATTTCAGGTAAGCATGCCTTCCTTAAATCTTCTGTGCATCATCATTTCCTGTCACAAGATGACTTTGAAGAGTCATTAGAGCAGAAGTAAAGAACACACACAGAGAGACTGTCATCTGACAATACTTGATGTACCAGAGCACGGGGTCACGGGGTCATCGTGTCACAAAGTCACGTGTCCCAGTTCTCCTCGCTCAAGAGCAGCGCCGGTTCGTTTCAAGGAGAAATCAATCACATGGCAAACCCCCCTTCCATTTCTGCTTTCATCAGTTACTCTATATATAATTGGGGATTATTATGGCCGGCTTCCTGTGATGCCGTCATTATTAGTGAATACATCAGCGTTGAGCTTTATAATGCATTCACATCCCTCATTTTAAAAGCACTCTGTGTAATTGAAACTGTTTCTCACAGACTGCTGACTAAGTCTCCAGCCCGCCACGGGCTCGCCGGGAGACTGGGTGAGAGGAGAATGTGAATAGAATCTACCTACTCGGACAGAGTCGTATTGATTTCAAAGTAAGAGGGTGAATGAAAAGGCAACATCTGAGCTCGTTTATGTCAATAGATTTTGGTCTCCTGTCGTTCCTTATCCTTGCCTGTTGCCTCTGAGAGCGAAATCCTATAACCTGAAATAATTCATATTCCATCGAGATGGTGCCTGAGATCTAACGTGTTAATCAGAAAGTATTTTTTTGGGTTATTTAACTTTTACCTGTATTTAAATGCAGTGTTTGTTGCTATTAGGGGTTGCTGTGAATGTGGACTGCATGCCAGGCCAGTTATTATAGTTGATTTATTCTGAAGGGGTGTTTACACATATTCAAACAAATATGGAAAACTTGTAATGTGTTTTGGCCATTCATTAGTGACAAGTGACAACAGCATTTTGGGAGCTTGAAAAAAAAAACATTTGAAAACAGGTTTCAAACTACAAGTTTTTAAAAAAAACAATACCATTATTGTCTCTACAAAAATGTGAATTGCATGTTCTGTCTCTAGGCATAACGTGCATATGTGCGCAGGTGCAGACGTTTCTTTACAAAGTGATATTGCCAACTACTGGCCTGGCGTGAATGCTACAGTGTTTTTGGCTGTTTGTGTGGACCCGTGGATCATTTTGACAATGTTGTTCCTGTATGTAAAACATGAAGGAAGAACTTTTGCAGAAACGGGTGATGGAAACACCACATTTTGAAAAAAAAAAGTTTATACGCTCGCTTACTGTGGTTTTTTACTTGTGCAAAAAATGGTTAATGCGAATAATGGGAGATGGAAATGCATTTTCCAAATAAATTCCTCCATAAGCGTTAAAAAAGTCATGTGAATTTGCGCTATGGACCGATCTCGTTCCACAGCATCTGAAATGTTGTTATGGTCATTCTGAAATCCCTGAGCAAAGTCTGTCGTCAAAGTATTGCCTCCCAGAACTGTCTTACACGACTGCGTTCCCAAACAGCAGGCATCAACGTCCGAAAGAAGTTATCACATTTATTGTGTGTCCTCTGAGGTGCAAGTGATTTCTTATATATTTAAAATACTATATTCAGAGGCTTCTCCTACTTTTCTTAGTAATATATAGTGTCAGTTTATCAGGAAGTGACGATTTTGTTCTCGTTGACTTGTTGGGTGGAAACGGTGCTTATTCGCAAATGTTTTATGCGATATTCCAATATTTGCGCATAAGTTAAATTTGCAACTTTGGATGCAAAGTATCAATAGCTCAAGTATCAATTGGTTTATGATTTGTTATTGAATTTTTTGTTGCTTATAAACCGCATAAGTATTTTGGGGGGCATCAGCCAGGCTGTTCCCTCAATATCAGCATTGAAAACCCATCCTGGGGTGTGTTTCCTGTACAACAACATAACTCACTGGTAAACTACCATAGTACGATGCATTGTTGTGGAAATGAACAACAGTCGCATCTCCGTTGTTTGAACCTCATTAGTTCAACAATATAGGGTCGTTGTTAACATCACACGCATGTGGTGGAGTAATAACTTCTGCTAATTAACTGATTAAAGATCTCTGAGATGCTGCTGTGTCCAACATGTCACCTGATTTTACTATATTTGATATTTGATTCAGCACGGGTTCCCTCTTGCGTCATACTCCGGGGTTCCCTCTGGGATTTATGCACATGTGCACTCTTCAAAAAATGGCGCTTATTGAGGACGCGCAAAATATATCCACAAGTTTCCGGGGGGCGCTACTGTAAAAAAGAACGTGGGTACAACTTCCAGTGAGGCGGCGGGCATAGTATACCAATGGTATTTTGTGTGCTAATGAGCGAAGAGGCTAAGTGTTTTTTGGACCATTGTTTACTTTGTAAAGTTGCACACCTTTATGAGAGATGCCATTATGTCCTTATGGACAACATATGCTGTTCAAATTTGTGTTCCCACATCATTAGCAAGTTTTGATCGCTAAATCTTGAATGACTGTCAACTAGTGAAATGACATTTGAACCGAGACATCAGAGCTTGTGTTAAATGGCATGCCAGATGAAGCTTCGATTTGAGAAATCACTTTCGTGGAAATCACTTAACGTTATGGTAACGTAGGAATCACTTTCGTAGAAGCCCCACTTTCTGTCGAGTCATGTGCACGATTCACTTTGCGTGTCTTAATGTTCGACCCCCAGATCTTACTTGGCCAGTAACATTTTCATTGGGACTTATTTAATAATTACATTTTTAAATACCTAGTCATACAAGTAATATGAAGAATACAAATTATTTCAGGAAAATCAAACAATTAATATATGTGTACACTATTCTTATATTAAATCATATTGATATTCATACTGGCATTTAATGGGTAAATTAATTCAGAAATTAAGTGAGAAATTCAACAAACAAACACACGCACGCACACACATTGTTAGGTTTTTATTTGTGCACATAACATGAGTCGATCTATGGAAATTGTGGTAAATGTTTCTTCCGACGGAGCTTTACAGGCTTTTGGCTGCTTTATGTTTTATTTACAACCAGATCGCGCTGTTTTCGACACTCTCAAAGCTTTGAATCTTTTCCCGAAACAGTCAGAGGAAAGTCTCGGTGTTTCACGAGGCTTTATTTGCCTGTCACTCCTGTCAACTGTTGAATGAATAAGTATCACGTCCCGCTTGTTTAATTTGAACCGGAAGACGCTCCCACTTTTGACGCAAGGCATCATGGGGCGTAGCAAACTTGTGGATATAGATTAAAATATATATATTTAGATTGTACTGCATGTTAGCTTGCTTATTGTGCCCATGAGCATAATTTATTTAAGTCATGTGTCTTATTAACAAAAAACTATGCTTCTGACCACAGGTCGAGAATTGTAAGTTTGTGATGCTGTTTGCGAATGTTCGTTTGTTGGGGAAACACAGAATCGTTGAACTATGTTGGTAACGATGGAACTTGCGACCAGAGTTGGCTAACAATGCTTTTGGGAAAAATACCCATGGTCGTTCAGCAGCTGATATTTTTCTAAATGCCTAAATACCAGTAAAAGTATCCAGTTATGTCTTTTCCACCGAGTACCATGTCAGCATGTTGCTCAGTCCTCTGCTGTTCCTGTCATTGGGCTATTTTTTTCAGTCTGCTCCAGATTCAAAGTTAACGCTTGGTCAGATTTGAGGATTGTTGCTGCTTGGGTAGCAAAAGGAGATTGATGTGTTTACCTTTCGTCAGCAGCACAAAGTTCAAGGTACGAGAGAGATATTTAATTGAATCTAGCCTCTTCTGAATGATTTTCAAATGTTCTGGGCTAGGGCCCAAGCAGATGCCTTTTAAAGGACACGGAGGGACCATCTAAAGTGCCATCCATTAGACTCTTCTGTTTAATATAGATAAAGAGCAATTCAGGCCATCTGAGAAATGATCGATTCCCTTACCTACTTAGCGTGATTTATCTCATACCCTTTGCACACCAAATGTGCATTTTAATTCTTTGTTAAAGGCTAATGGCTCTCACAGGTTTTTATATAATGTCAGTTCGCAGCCAAAAATTTCCTTGTTAATAGCATCGTCATACTAAAGCCATAACCGCCCTTGATTTGTTAGATCTGGGCTTGCTCATGTACACCGTAGATTTACAGTTTCAACGTAATGCGTTTTGTCATGCTTCTGTAGGATTTTAATCGTATTTCACACGGAAAACGCAGTATGGATCTGACTTTTAGTAAAGGGTAAGATGTTGATGCTAAAAAGTCATGTTTTCAGCATAAATGTGACCTTCCGTTCCAAGAGCATGTGATGTGTGTGGCTGTTCATTCTCTTAAATTAACCTATTAACTCCTTACCGTCTCGTCCCGTGACAGCGCAACACAATTAAGCGACAGCCAATGAGAGAGGCCGGAGCGAAGAGGAGATTTGCATGGTTCTGTGCTTCACTTCATTTTCTAACTGATATATGAACAACGCTGAGACTGTGTGTACCTGTCATCTGATGTCCCTGTGCTGTATGGAGTACCTTGTCTGTCTCGGAAAAGACAGCCTCAGTCACCAGCCTTGTTCTCATCTCAGTGCCTGAATGTTTTGAGTTCTTCACACAAATTGAATGTCTCAGTTGCACAGAAAGATTCTGTTTTTTTGACCGCTAGACTCACACTTCCTCAGTTTTTCACAGTCCTTTAAGTAATCGATATTAATTCAGTGATGCCTTGATTAAGATTTAATGGTCCAATTTGCTCTATTCCTTGTTTGGAGTGTTTAGTTAATTGTTTAGTGGAAATTTGAGGTGTTATCAAAAGTTAGTTGTGTGGTGAAGTTTTGAATTAGTTGTGTAATGGAGTCTGGAGTTAGTTGTATCATGATGTTATGAGTTAGTTGTGTAATTGAGTTATGAGTTAGTTGTGTAGTGAAGTTTTGAGGCATTGTCGAAGAGTTAAGTTAGCTGTGTAATGGTTTTAAGTTTTAAGTCCTTTTTAAAAGGTTAAGTTAGTTGTGTAGTAGAGCTTATGAGGTGTTATTGAAGGGTTGAGTTAGTTGTGTAATGAAGTTTTGAGTTAGAAGTGTAGTGGAGATTTGAGGCATTGTTGAAGGGTTGAGTTAGTTGTGTAGTGGAGTTTCGAGGTGTTTTGGGGCATTGTTATATGGTTGAGTTACTTGTATAATTGAGTTCTGAGTTGTGTAGTGGAGTTTTGAGTTAGTTATGCAATGGTGTTTCAAGGCGCTTTGACGCATCGTTGAATGGTTGGGTTAATAGTGTAGTGGAGATTTGAGGCATTTGAGTGTGTTGTGTAATAATGTTTTGAGTTAATAATGTAGTGGAGATTTGAGGTATTGTCAATTGTCAACTAACTCAAAGTTGAGTTAGTTGTGTAATGAAGTTTTGAGTTGTATAGTGGACATTCGAGGCATTTTGAGGCATTGTCGAAGGGTTGAGTTAGTTATGTAATGGAGTTTTGAGCCATTGTTAAATGGTTGAGTTAGTTGTCTAATGGAGTTTTGAGGCGTCATCAGAGGTTTGGGTTAGTTGTGTAATGGTGTTAGTTGAGTTTTGTGTTAATAGTGTAGTGAAGATTTGAGGCATTGTTGGAGGATTGAGTTAACTGTGTAATAGAGGTTTGAATTAGTTGTGTAATGGGGTTTTGAGTTAGTAATGTAGTGGAGATGTGAGGTATTGTCAAAGGGTTGAGTTAGTTGTGTAATGGAATTTTGTGTTAGTTGTGTAGTGGAGTTTTAAGGCGTTATCAAAAGGTTGAGTTAGTTGTATGATGGTGTTAGTTGAGTTTTTAGTTAGTAGCGTAGTAAAGATTAAGGCATTGTTGGAGGGTTGGGTTAATTGTGTAATAATAGAGGATTGAGTTAGTTGTGTAATGGAGTTTTGAGTTAGTAATGTAGTGGAGATTTGAGGCATTGTCGGAAGGTTGAGTCAGTTGTATAATGGAGTTTTAAATTAGTTCTGTAGTGGAGGTTTGAGGCTTTGTCAAAGGGTTGAGTAAGTTGTGTAATGGAGTTTTTGTGCCTTATTAAAAGGCTGAGTTAGTTGTGTAGTAGAGCTTTGAGGTGTTATTGAAAGGTTAAGTTTAATTGTGTACTAGAGCTTTGAGGCATTGTTGAAGGATTGAGTTAGTTATTTAGTTTGTTTTTGTGAAATTTTGAGGACAAAGAGATTTCCCAAAACATTTATACTGCGTGCTGGAATTTGCTCTATTTCACTGTTATCATTAAAATTTCTAAAAAGATCCCTAGCTTCACTCTCTCATTTCATGTGGCGTCCTTTACCCCGAGACAGGGCGTAACACTATGTGAGGGATGATATAGTTGTATAGTACATTTACATTATGCATTTGACATTGCTAGCACCATGCTCTATTGTTTGAGCTACAGAGTTCTGGGATGCTATTGAAGTTTTGAGTTAGATGTGTAGTAGAATTTGAGTTAGTTCTTGAACCGTTGAAGGGCTCAGTCTGTGTAGAGAGTCTTGGCTTATTGTTGAAAGGCTAAGATCGTTATTTACAAAAGTTTTGATGTGTTGTTGAACAGCTGAGTTAGTTGTGCAGCGGGATTTTGAGGGATAATATAAAGGCTTGGTTAGTTGTACAGCATGATTTTTGCAGCGCGTTATTAGGATTTGGTCGTTCTGAGAAAGAGCCCGGAGGCATGTGGCGTGTGTTTGTGTGACAGAGTAGCCCATATGCTGGCCTCAGTATGGAGCCCAGCAGAATCTCCATCCTGCTGCATATTAGCTTAGTAGCACTCACCGCTAAGAACCATCATTTCCTCTGTGTCAGCACCTCCTGAGGCAGCACACACATACACACAAATACTCTCTCCTTTATAAATGTGCCTAAACAGCACACACACACACATACACACCGGAGTTGCCCCGAGGCCTTTTCTGGCTGATGGGATAAACCCCTTCCCCCCTACGTTTATTTAAATGGCACCAGTGGCGTTCTGAAAAGGAAGGTGCTGCCTTGCACTTTTAAATAGGGCAGAAATCATTACATACAACAGAGCGAGTAGACAGATCTAGGTTTTTTTAACACACAAGGGCATTTACACAAGGGACAAAAGCACAGAAATATATGAACATGCAAATTCATTATGGAGTATCCACTTACTGTGAACTCCTGCAACGAGATGCTGCTACAGTCTGGTTTTTATTAGGTTTGAGTTTTGCTATGCAGTACATCCTAAAGTACTGGATAAGATATTTGTCCAAACACTGACATTGTCTGAGCTTGCGCATATTTCTGAATGTCTGGTTTATCTTTTTTATAGTAAAACTTCCTTAAAAGTTACAGAGTGCAGAAGGTACTGGCTAACAGAAATGACCTGTATGCCTTTGCATGTGAAGTAGTCTTTGCAATGAGTGTGTTCTCTGCATAAGAGAGCCGGTGTGTGTTCAGACGCTCTGGTGCACTGGTGTCTGCTCTTTCCACAGCACACTGAGCTAATTGAAGTGGGTCTGTGCCAGAGCCGGTGATGCGCAGACCGTATCCCCCTCCTTTTCATGGCGGGGCTTTGCGCCACTGAAGCATCCCCTGCTTGTACCATTGCATTCTGGGGGACTTTTTCCCTCCAGGCACAGGTGGCCGCTGTCGCTGTCCATTGATGCGGTGGTGCGGGAGGACACAAAGTGTTGCGTCAGTGCATTCGGTGCATTTCCAGTCTCACACACACTTAACCACAAAAGTGTGAGTGTTAGGGTAGAGAGGAAGCCCACAACCTTCCTCCTGACATCCAGCATGTTGGTTAACCCTGATTGGCAACAATCTGTATTTGCCGGAATGTGTTGTTGTGTGGGACTGAGTTAGCAGTTCTCCAACTGTTAACTTGCTGACTCACTCTTTATTTACGGCATCATGATAAGATTCTTGGAAAGATACTCGGAAGTTCTTTCAAAGTGCGAATTCGGACGTCAGTGGTCGACCTAGCCTTATTGGAAATGCATGCTAACTGGCTACAATTCTAGAAAACCTGAAATACGCTGGTCTAAGTATAATTTGGTGCACTTTTCAGGTGACTTGTCCTCAAGAGGTTTATTAAACAGCCCAATGTCATGAAAAAAAAAATATTGTGGTGGTTGTATCGCATTTCAGTTTTAAAGTGGAATGTCAACTGAGTGGTTCATGCTTGATCACGTTTGAAAATAATATACTGTACTAACTGCACTAAAGTCTACAATAAACCTATAGTACTAACAAAAGCAAACTTTAGAAAAAAACATGCAGCCATTTCAGCTGGAAACACCAGTGAATTGTATGTATAGGTGTGTTTTTTGAGTTTTTCAGAGTCACGTATTTACAATGAGCCTGAGTTGTCAGTGGTAGTGTATACACTCTGATTAAGGTGTTTTGTATTTTTTATTTTTCGAACCTTGCTCATGGCCCTATGAAATCAGTTTTATTTTTTCCCAAATTCCGATTTATTTATTTTTTTTAATTTTGTTATTTTTTTAAATAAAACGTACTTCTTATTATTATGCATTTTTTTTAAATCAATATTATGTTAAGTTTTGCTTTTGTCATCATCATCATCATCATCGTCATCATTATTATTCTTTTTCTTTTTTTTTAATATATTTTTCTCTAGCTTTACTATTTCAGTTTTAGTCATTTTAGTGCTTAGACTTGCTATAGTTTCCAAGGTTATATATATGTAAGATTTGTAACTTTTCCATATATTTTTTTTTTCATGCAATTTCAGAATATTCAGCTTTTTAATAAATCTGTGTACAGTGTGACATAGTGTTAAAATAATATACATATGTTTTTATTTTTTAAAAGTTTTATTAATTTTATTATATTAGGTTTTGCTTTTGTCATCATCATTTTTATTATTATTATTATTATTATTATTATTATTTTATATTTTTCTTTAGCTTTATTATTTACGTTTTAGTCATTTTAGTGCTTAGACTTGCTTCTGTTAGTTACCAATTTTATCATTTTCTTTTAAGATTTGTAAGGTTTTCATTTTTTTTTTTTAATGTAATTTCAGACTTTCTGTATTTTAACAAATTTGAGTACAGTGTGACATAGTGTTAAAAATAATTGAAATATATTTTTAATATGAATTTTCTGGATACCTTTTAGTTTTATTTATTTTATTTATTTATTTTTTTTGGTTAAAAAATATTATTCAAAAAGCATGTCTAATTAATTGAAACAATTAAACTTCCAAAATTTAACAGCAAATTATTTAAAGTTTAACAAAAAATACATTTTTAAGGCTCTATAAAATGATTTCCCCACTCAAATTCAGTTTTATTTTTGCAAAATTATGTGTTTTTTTTTATTAGTTTTCTGGATTCAATTTTAATGGAATTGATTTCATTAAACTGTAATAATCAAAAACATCTCTAAGTGATTGATATTATAAAAAAAAATGTTTAGTATGATTGTATTGTATAGTATATAGTATACTCTGTTGTGTATATTTTTCTGGTAAATAAGTTCTGGTAAATATTGTTTAAAAAATAATGTTTTAATAATAATTTTATTAGTAGTAGCACGTACAATCATTACATTAAGTAATATTTCTGTCACAGTTTCTTCAAGTTAAACCAACCTTTTATTTTGGGTTAAGGGTTGCTGTGAAGACCTTTAAGTTTCTGTTTACATATGATATGATGAAAGTTTTTCTCAAAAGAAATGGTAAAACGCTCATGAAGTGACACTCAGTGCACTTCTAGAGATTTGATGTGTTCATGTACTCATATATTAGCTGAAAACTCCATTTTTATGACTGAAACCAGCATGCAAGTTAGTTGCATTCATCCTCTTTCAGTCGCTAGCATGTCTTATCTTAGCCATCCAGCTCAGCTGTCTCATTCTCTGGAGGAATCCGGAAGATTCTGTTCAACTTGTCTTGCTGTTTGTGTCTCATCCACACCAGCGGGCATGTGTTCTCTTTTCATCCGAGCACTGGCGTGTATGTGTGTGTGTGTTTGAGCGCGGAAGCAGCAGGTTTTTTGGAGGGCCGGGCAGTATTATCATTCCGAGGAGAGCGCAGGCCCAGATGGCATCTCAGTTTGAGAGCGCGCCCTCTTTCTCCCTCCTCGCTGCCACCTTCGCTCGCGATGCAGTCGCCTCTGACAGAGCCGCGTAATTACAAACACAGAAGGATGTCATCTACCCCGGCTCTCTCTGTCTTTCAGGATGTTCTCATCGCTCTGTCTTTTCGCTCTCTCCTTTCTTCATGCTCTGGAAAGTGTGTCAGTAAAAGCCTGCTTTGCTCATGTCTGTGGCTGGGTCAGGTGTAGCTTTTATTCTCTGTGCCTTCTCTGTAATATCACTGTCTTTCTGTGCTATCATGCTGCTCATTTTTTCTTTGCTGTTACGTGATACCCACAGCCACCTCTAAGACTACCTTCAACAATAGCCAATTACTCTTACTGCTGAGTGTGCGTCTTTGCCACAATGGAGTATCACTCGTTTCCCTTTGTATTTGTGTCATTTGTTGCTCTGGAGGCTTAATGGAGATCTCATTTAAGCTTTATTTAAAGGTGATGTGTGTCATTTCTGTCACTAGCACCACACAATTGAAACATAATAACTCTTTTCCAACAGGTTTCCTGAACAATCCCCTATCTGGAAATAGATAGGTCTTCCTAATATTGCTTAAAACTAAATTAGACTTTGGTGAAGTGTTTAGTTTAATTATT
>JAHKKF010523040.1:0-34542 GCA_019740295.1 Labeo calbasu | reverse complement strand
ACACCAGTGCCGTCCTTCAGGTTATTCACGAATTCCCCCTCATATTTACATCCATCCGGCCATTCCTGAATCCCATGTCCATTTCTTTTACAAAAACTCTCTCTTCCCCACATTAGGCTACTGTTTTATCCTTCTTGCTCAGTTCGTATCATAAACTCTTATTTACACTAAGCGCGTCTAGGAAGAGCACTAGGAAATACACTTTACTGTTTAACTTCGGCTGGTTGCCATGACGACGCGAGTCTCGCGTAAATTTCTAAAATTGCGCGTCGTAAATTGTCGCCCCCAGGCATCTGTCAGAGTCAAATGCTACACGTCAGGCGAAAATAAAGTCCTCATTAAATTAACTGCAATTAAGCCGGTTCCTCTGTAAAATAGCTGGTACTCCAGATGGTCTTTTCATAGCATAATATACATGACAAAGGCCGACGACCCTCTTCAAATAAACACGTGTCTCTCGTTGGTTTGTTTTTGTGTTTCAAGTGACCTGCTGTAGTCGTTAAACACCGGGCAGCTAAGCAACCGCGACGACCCAGGGACAGTGGAGAGAGCGCGTGCACGTGCTAGCTCTTTCTCGCTCTCTCTCACACATCCCACACATCCATATCTGCGCTAATAAGGTCTGTTAAATCACTTACTACATAAGTAAACTGTTTTCTTGACTTGTTTGTCGGCTGTCAAGTGTGTAAGCAAAACAGCGCGACCACTAAGATGCTTCAAGCGCGTGCTCTTGAGCGCGCGACACATGATACGTCTCATGTTATACATTACAAGTGGCTGAACACACCTGAGATGAACATTTAATTAAGAATCAAAGATCTTGAGACTATCAGATCAAGAGTTAAAATAATGACTACTCCAAAGAAGAGTTTAGGTCAATATTGATGTTTTAGAGTGGTTTTGGGTGCTTGTTACTGACTATCATTCTAAATTTAGGGGTACATTTTATGTCAGCCAAAAAGTAAGGAAATCAGTATTCTTTTTTGATAAATAAACTAGGTGGTTGAATAATATATCCCCTTATTGTGCTAAATTAATAATTTGGCAAGCTTAAGCTCTAATGACTTTTTAAATGACAATTAACATTTGATTCATTATTTTGTCAGTGTTAGGACAAAGGCTCTGTCAAATGAAACATGAATGAAGTACCACATGTTTGATAACACATATGTTTGAAGGTTTTTGAGTTTTGAGGTTATCTGTCTGATTTAAAAATATGAATTTGGGGCTTCATAATGGGTGTTGTGTAAGATGCTGTTATGAAGGATGGAAATTTCTTTAACATAAATCCACAGTATGCTAAATTTAGTGTTATTCACCATCCTTACCCAAGACATCCATCTCCAGAGATATCCCTATCTTTCTTCTGATGGTTTAGTTCATAACTAATTAAAAGATTTATGACATAAAATCACACATAACACAGTTGACAAAGTAACACGGTTGACAGTACACATTTTTTTTTATCAACAACACTCAGTATGTGAGCATAAATTGACACTAAATTGCCAACATTGTCAACCGTGTCAATCCTTGTCAACTGTGTTACAGTTGATGGGTAACACAGTTGACATTTTGGCCATTTTAGGGCCTTGTGCAAACTGCTGACCTTGGACTAGTTAGTACACGACCTTGATTAACTTATGTATTTATATTCTTTCTCTACATATTTATAAATATAACATGTGACGCAAGTTCACCAAAACAAGTTGACTGTCAATTAATCTATTCATCTGAAGAGGAGAAGTTACGACTTACCACACCGTCTTCAAATTTCCCTCCAAAAAAGGAAATTATATCACCTGATGTTGGACATGTGACTTTAGAACAAATCACTGCTGATTTATAGGGGGTTTTATAGGGAGTAACACAGTTGACACTGATTTCTCAGACATACATAAAATGGATGATTTAGTGTAGATGCATGAGCAAAATATTTTTTTAAAACACCTTTTTTTTAAAAAATAATTTAATGATTATTTTGGACAAATATTTGTAAGAAATATATACAGAAGCATGTATTTTAGAGCTAATCTGAAGAGCAAAACCTCACATTTACCAAATCGGATAGCACAAAAACAGCAAATTCCAGTGTAGAATATGCTGTTTTGCAAGATAAAAGATGGGTAGCTGTAGGATTTTTGTATTAAATGAATTATAAATGTCCACTGATATAAAATTGGTCATTGCTTATTGAAAAATTAGTAAAATTGATTATAGAGTCCATGGACATGACATGTACCCCTAATTATAGACTGACTCACATAACTTTATATATATAACTAATATGTTTAGTAAATATTTGTAATAAATGTTAAGACAATAATATTCACTTTATTCTTTAATACGGAAGTAAATCTATGGGTGAGACGTCCCGGTTCATTAGCCGCTAGAGGGAAATAATAAGAATAACAATGCAGCAAATGGTAAAACCGTTTGCACTTCAAACCAGTGTGTTCATAATTAAGATAATACATTAAAATAATATGGTAAGACATACCAATTGCAATATCAAACAGCAAAACGAGTGGTTTTGTACCGCTAAAAATAGCTGGACACGGATGAGACCGAAAGCCAGACCCATCAAATTTACAAATGGCCGTGTCCGCTCTTACGGGAAGAAGAAGGTGGATAATATGACATTTTCCCTGCTTAAAGTGTGCTGCATAGTGCTAATTATTGTGTGAATGTTCTAAAATATAATAAATGTTATAACACACAAATTAACCTATATAGTACATAAATATATTAAAATATTTAATATAATTAAAGGCCAAGATGTAAACCCAACACAACATTGGTAGTCTTAAGTCTAATTTGATGGTTTCAGAAGGGTTTGCGTCGTTCGTTAGCAGCCAATTCAAAAGACTAACCTGGAAGACGAGCTAAATCAGCTTAAACCTGCAAAATGATGAACAGAATCATGCAGAATCCTACATTTATTGACGAACTGCAGTAAAAAGCTAATATTTACAATGTTTTTCTTTTTTCTTTCCTGATATGTAAAGTGCACGATTTTTGGTAGTATAATCCAAAAGTATATTTAAATTCATGCCCATGGGCACGACACGTTCTGTCATTGTTACATTAAAATATTTTACATTGTCCAACAGGTTTTTCCAGATGACAAACCTCTGTTCAGAATGTGCCGTGTCAGAAATTGAAATGTAGCATAGCGAAAAGGAACATCGCAACAAAGAGACTGATGTTGTCATGCTATTCAATGACATAAAAACAAATGCTCTGACTAAAACCACCCATCTTTATGTTTTTGTCTAGTAGCCAGGTGCAAAAGGAGGTGGATTCAAGTACTCCAATGGTAATTCTCTATCTACAATGTTAGGAATCCCATCAGATGCCCCACGGTCTCCTCCATTTGTGGATGTCTCAGGTAACTCCTGATAGTCATTCTCCTCCAGTTTTTTAGGGTTTATGTTACTGCTCTGCAAAGCAGGAAAACTTGCATTTTCCTGACATCCTGCCTCTTGAACGATCTCTTCATACATGTGGTCCTTGGATCGGTTCTTTTTAAGCTTCTTCTTAATTTGCGCCAAGCCCATGGCCACCGGTTTCAATGGCTGTGTGTTTTTCTGCTGGGTACGGCCTTCGACAGGTGTGTCGGGTGGGATTTGATGTCTGTCAGAGCTTACCGGTGTCAACCCTTGTGATCTGTCGACCTCTGCGGTGGCTTGCGGGCGATTTGGCAAGCATGCTCTGGGCGGTAACTGTGGTGGCGTGTCGTCATTTGGTGGTTTGGGTGTAAATACTGTTCTAGGCTTTGGAATGGGCTTTGTTGGCTGATTCTGAAACAAACATTATTAGACTTTAAACAACCTGTTCCTTAATTCACATCTAAGATGTTCATGTCTGTTTTTCTTCATTTGAAAAGAAATTAAGGTTTTTGAGGAAAACATTCTAGGATTTTTCTTCATTTGGTGGACTTCAATGGAGATCAGCGGGTTGAAGGTCCAAATTGCAGTTTCAGTACACCTTCAAAGGGCTCTACACGATCCCATATATATATATAAGCTTTTGTGGTTAACCAGCTTGCACTAGCTGGACTTCACTCATTACGTAATCACGTTGGAAAGGTCACGCGTTAATTCTTCATCTATGTGTACTTCGGTTCAAAAAGGTAGGGTAGCACAAAAAAACTCCATCTCATTTTCTCCTCAAACCTCAAAATCGTCCAACATCGTTGTTATACCTTTTTTGTAAAGGTCGTTTGAATTTCTTTGCACGTCGGGCTAGTGCAAGACAAGCATTTGTGGTTAAAAAGTGTGTACTTTTTTTTTTTTTTTTAGAGAAAATGACAGATTGTTTCACTAGATAAGACCCTTATTCCTCGGTTGGGATTGTGTAAAGCCCCTTGAAGCTGTATTGAAACTGCAATTTGGACCGTCAACCCACTGATCCCCACTGAAGTCCACTATATGGAGAAAAATCTTGTTTGTTTTCCTCAAAAACCTTCATTTCTTTTCGACTGAAGAAAGAAAGACATGAACATCTTGGATGACATGGAAGTGGATCCTCTGCAGTAAATGAGCACCTTCAGAATGAGTTTCTTAGAAACACACAGCTTGTCATGTCACAGGATGTTAGGAGTCACATGGAACACTTGTTGATTATTGTAATGTTTTTATCGGCTGTCTGGACTCATATTCTGATGGCACCCATTCACTGCAGAGGATCCATTGGTAAGCAAGTGATGAAATGCAAAATTCCTCCAAATATGAGGAAGAAACAAACTCATCTACATCTTGGATGGTCTGAGGCTGAGTAAATTCTATGCAAATTTAAATTTTTGCGTGACCTATTCTTGTAACTACAAGAACATTTCACAGGGTTGGTGCAGATACTGTAAAATAAAATTCCAGGACTTTCAAAGACTACTTTTTTATTTTCAAGGATTTCAATCAGAGATCTCACTGGTTTGATGTGTTTTACTGTTTAAGAAAAAAAACAGTAACAAAAGATTTGCGAAACTGCTCCGAAGTTCCAATCCAAAGCAAAAGATTCACGAACCCGCTTCAAAGTTCTGATCTAAATCAAATGATTTGCGATCCATGCTCCGAAGTCCCGATTTGAATAATGATTCGTGAACCATCATTTCACATCAGGACTCAGTGTGGATCGTAAATCATTTAATTCCCGGAATGATTCAAGAACCCGTTTCGAAGTCCCGATCTAAATCAAATGATTCTCGATACACGTTTCGAAGTCCTGATCTGAATCAAATTATTCACGAATTGCTAAGTTCCAATCTAAATCAAATGATTTGTGATACACTGCTTGAGGTTCTGATCTAAATCAATTTATTTGCAACATGCAAAGTTCCAATCTAAGTCAAATGATTAGCGAAACCCACTCCGAAGTCCTGATCTAAATCAAATATATTGCAATACGTGATCTGAATCAAATAATTCATGATCCGATTGGAGCGCTTCGAAACAGTGAATCATGTTGTGATGCAACGGGGGTTTTTTTTGCCTTTATTGTGATAGGACAGGGATAAGGGGGCGGAATCAGGAAAGTTCCTCAAGTCAGGATTCGAACTCGGGACGCCCATAGCGCAACAGCGCTGCATGTCGGCGTACTGCCCACAAGGCTATTGGCACCAACATGATTTAAGTGGTTTTAAAAATCATTACAAGCCATGTCGCAATGCGAAAATTAATGGCTCTTTTAATTTGATCTGTTTTTTGCTAGTTAATTGCTTGATATGAAAAAACGTCATGAGTTTGAATCAATTGGAGCGGTTCCAGCTTAAATGACTCACTCAATTGATTTGGTTCATCTGTTCCTCTTTTTGCATCTTTAGCCATGTTTACACTACACTGTCAGCACTACTACTGGTTTAGCTTGATAGTTTTATGACATTAACTGAAATAGATAAAAAGTATGTTTCTTTGTTCTGTGAATTTTGCATGAAAAAACAGGTGTTTATTAAAAAATTTAAACACTTATTTCATAGATACATTGTCTTTTAATAATTCAAGCACTTTTCACATACCTCTTGAGGAATACTGCTATTTTTAAAGGTTTTCCAGACCTTAAATTTCAAAAGGTCAAGTACTTCAAGTACTTTGCACCTTGTACGAACCTTAATTTCAGAAGTAGTCATTTTATAAATATAACTATATAATCTGTTAATGTTGTATTACCGTGCTCTGTACATTCAAAGAGCCCAATTCCGTCTCCAAGCTGGGATACAGTCTCGCAGAAGGACTTGTAGGTATCGTAGATGATTCGTTCTGGAGCGGCGAAGTCGGGTTGTGTTCAGAGATATTTGAATGAACTGTAGGTGCTGGACTTATAAAATTCATCCATTCAACCTGTCCAGGGTTTACATCTTTCTTCCGAGGAAACAGCAACTCAGCGTAGTTATCTTTGCTACCCTGTACACAAATGAGACCACAAACAAATGCCGAAGGCCAGATCTGAAGGCCAGATACATCATAGCCAGATATACAAAGATTAAGATCAATGTTGATGGTGAAAATAAGTAGACTCTTTCCTCTATCATGCTGTTGAAATTGTAACTCTATACCTGTTCACAGGCCACAGTGAGCAAGTCATTGTAGGGGAGAATGACGTTTCTGCGATGATAGGCCACCAAGTCATGAAGGGAAGAAAACTGCATCGTTGCTCCCACTATAATATACTGGTTATCTGGCAAGACGTCAATCATGAAGTGTCTACAGCGATCTTCAGCTCTAGGACAAAGATTTATAGGTGAATTTTTGATGCGTGAACTCATTCATGTACTGTACTTCTGAATCAAACTTCCTTATAGTACAGTTTATTAACTGACAACAATGGCCACATTGACATTGACTTACCGATAAGATAGCGTATAACCCACCCTGCTCTCGCCAACACGAATGAGGAAGTAACCAGGAGGTTTGCACATCAGCATGTCTTCCGCGGCCCTACGACACACAAATATTTTATCTGACAGGTATCAGTAACTTGATTTTCTGCTGTGTGATGTCAGTGTTCATTATAAGACAGTCTTAGCATTCAAGCACATTTTACACATTTTTGTGACATAATACGGTATTTGATCCATTACTTCCTGGATATTACTCCATGGAACCATTCTGGAACAATTCCATTCTTCAAAATGCAGCTACGCTGGTATTCAGTGAACCAGGCGAATGCTGCATTACTGATGTCATTCGGTAAAGGCACAGCCATGACATCCAGTGTGTCCTAAAAGCACAAATAATTTGATGTAAAAATGCACACTTTTAATGAAAATTACATTCATTTTGTTTCCAAAATTACCAAAGTATTTAAAAAAACACTAAAATACAATTCATTAAAACAATGACTTAAATACACCACTTCTATGAACATGTTTTCGACATCTAAATAAAAAAATATTAATTTTTTTTTTAAATCTAGGTGAACTGTCCAGCGATTAGAATAAACAGTAAAGTGTCAACAAATATAAGTTAATAAATAAATAACTACATACACATACATACATAAGGTGTACGTTAAGTAAAACTTAATTAAATCGGAACATATCACACATAGAAAGTTATAAATTGTTTTAAATGTATCAAATTGATCAGCAGTTTAATGACTTACATAATCTTGATTACTCACTCTTAAATTACCAAACTTATTTAATGTGGGTTCAACAAAAAAGGAAGTTCGACTTCGTTTTATCGCGCTTATTTGCTTATATTCGAACGTTACAGTCTATATTCTAAGTAATACCTAGTTGACGTAAAGATGTTTTTAAAACAGCTCCGTTATTATAAACAATAATACATACAAAAATGCAATGTTTTCATAACCCATAACTCACCTGCCGAGTCACACGGTGTAGTGACGGGAGCCGACGTGATCTCACCTGTTAAAACTATTGTGCTGGGTGTGGTTTAAACAAAAGGTCAGCGACACATTTCACATCATGAGCTTTAAATATCTAACACGCTTTGTACTTTAAGCCATCAGTCGGTATCAGGTGAAAACATATAACGCAATCAGTTTGCAGACGAGTACAGTTGATTTGTGCGCGGGATTTGTATGGCGTATGACTTGATATAATGAATATTAATTAGCCTACGTTCCTTTCACTTTCCTGAAACGTCGAGTCACACGTCCTAATTAATATTCATAAGGCAAGTCTTCACGTTACTGTATCACATGCCAGTCATTCAGCAAATCAGGAAGGACTGCTCGACGTAACATAATTAATATTAATTAGCATGGACTTCCCACTACTCAGAGGCGTATCTGCAGCAACTTGTCCTACGCTTGTTTAACGCTTCACTCTCAACAAATCAGGTAGGTCTGCTCGAAGAACGTCACGTAACCTAATTAATATGTATGAGCAAAACGTTCGCTGTGGTGGGATTAGTATCAACAGGTCAGAACGGTTCAAATATCATTTTTTGAGTTTCGTTTTGTGTCAGGCGGTCATATACTATTACTCATTTACTGTACACTTTTGTGTGAGTTGTTTCTCCCAGACTCCGTGGGAGAAATAAAACTAGGCAGAAACGAGTTTTATAAGCAAAACTTGGAAGTCTGTAAACCTTAGCATGTTGTTCATGTACTGGACAATAATAAAACATAAACAGACTTTTTATAAAAATTTATTACACAGAAAGTGGAAAAGAAACGTTTGAGGCATTTTGAAATACTAATTTGACAGGGAAAAAAAGCAACAACGCATTCACAGAAATTTTAGGAAAGAGCTAATATTTCTTTGGTCTTTGTTTGGTCCCCATTTTGAGGTGGTTCCACAAAATTACACATGTACTTTGATATACCATGGTATGTCAAAAATACCATCATGTGGCCAGCAGGTGGAGCTCATGATGTACATATGAGAAACACAGCAATGAAAACACCATTACCATCACGTCTTCATTTGACCGGAATACATTAATAGCGAAACTTAAAGTGAATTTCTGCTTAGCACATTAACATATTCATTTTTATCTTTCCATGTGGTATCACATTTAGTAAACTACTCATAACGTTGTTTTAGTGGGAAAACTTGGACATAGCACCTTAGGTTGTTTGGCTATTTTTGGAAGTAGCGATATCGAGCCAACTTGGACAAAAGCGCGAAAGAAATACCTCAGATCCAAAATTAAATTATTAGCCTATTCTGTGAGGAAAAAAATAGGGCTCAATAGCTTGCGAGTTGGAATGAAGGAGAGTATTTGTGGAATGTTGTAAGATGGACGTCGTTTTCTCTCATCGTATCTCTCTTATAAGCTGTTCAGCTCCTGAAGCGTCTGATCCAGCACTTGATGCATTCCAAGGTTTTCTTCTTTTGCAGAAGATAATTTTTCTAGAAGCAAAAATGAAAAAAGCTAGTCAGACGCTGTTGCTGTAAATATGTATACTGTACACATGTGAAAACAGGCCTAGTTTAGTGCACTTCATCCACAACCACACAGTAGTGAAAAACATTACATTTTCATTTGCTTGCATTATATGGTCAGTATGTTAGTAATAATATTCAATTACAATGACGTGTATGTCTAAAGAAGAACTTTTCTAATGTGAAGATTAGTGAAATATTAAATATTTGTAAAAAAAAAAATAAATAAATACATACTACATAAACACAGGTATAAGTGGGAAATCAGTCAGAAATTAAATGTAACCTCACCTTTGTGGACATCAGAATATTGTAAGAGAAGAGTAGGAAACATATATATAGAAAGAGAGAATTTTTGTTTTGTTTAATTTCTAATATGGGACCCTGAACCTCAAAACTAGTCATAGTCAGTTTTTTAAAACTGAGATTTCACATCATCTGAAAGCTGAATAAATTTCCATTGATGTATGGTTTGTTAGGATAGGACAATATTTGGCCAAAATACAACTCTTTGAAAATATGTAATCTGCAAAAAAATCTACATATTGAGAAAATCACCTTTAAAGTTGTCCACATGAAGTACTTAGCAATGCTTATTACTAATCAAAAAATATGTTTTGATATATTTACAGTAGGAAATGTACAAAATATCTTAATGGAACATGATCTTTACATAATATCCTAATGATTTTTGGCATAAAAGAAAAATCAATCATTTTAACCCATACAATGTATTGTTGGCTATTGCTACCAATATACCCGGTGCTACTCATGACTGGTTTTGTGGTCCAGGGTCACATATTGTTAATATATTTAATAACTGTAGATTAAATAACTGCATTATAGTGTCTGAGTTGGGCTAGGTCAAACAAATTGTTATTTAATTACTGAGTCTGATATAGTTTTTGTGTAAAGATCTCAAATTTCTCAAAGGTTCTGATACTTTATGAGAAGTACAGTTTTACGAGCAAGTACAAAATTTCATCTAGGCCTAAAATTCGAATATTTCCAGGTTTTCCATGATCGTAGGGACCCTTCCCAATCGTCATACCAAATCATTAACAATGAAAACAGAAGATTGAGAGTCTGAAATGAAACAACAGGAGTGTTTTATTGACTAGCGAAGACACACTGAAGAAAATGAAGCAAACACGAAGAAAGCGTCTAGACAGGAGGTGCAGCAGAGCGGGATAGAGATGGATCTACAGGGAGGTCATGTCATTGAGAGCATGGTCCAGCTCCTCAGAGATGGCTTTATACTTCAGCTTCTGAGCATAGAGTTCATCTGAAGATCAGCAGGAAAAGCAGGAAAGCGAAGGATGAGAAGCAGCAATGGACAGAAACCAAATGAAAAAGAGAAAGACAAGAAGTTAATGATGGATGAAGACCAAACATGCTATGAAGCTCACAAAGATCATGTGCTACCAGGAAAATCATGTGCAAACCAATTACGAAAATTTCCATCCGGCCTGGAGAAGATATGCTCTCTAGCTACTTTTACTAGTCATATATACTTTTAATAAGCAAATGCAGAGTTTGGTCTCGTAAAGAGTTGACTTGCGCTGTAGGAAACAGACATGCTTTATTTCTCATGGGACAGAAGCAATACCAGCCCTGTTCAAACCGATTCTATACACTGAGTCGAATATATCATCTTCCAGTGAAAGGTTCAAGCACTTGAAACACAAGCCTGCTGGAACTCTGACAAGATTGTCTAAAACAATATGGTGTTGTGTGTTTCAAAGTTTTATAGCCTGATACAGACAGGGAGCATGACCCGCCTGTGACCTGTAAAACTCCATCCACGCAAAACCTTTCGATGTGTCCTGCTTCACCACTGGTCATTTCTGAAGGTGAAAAGTTCATTTAGCCACTTCTTTACCTTCACTGAAGTTTTCATAATAACAGTTCAGTGTGTAGTGTTGCTTGCCAAGTCATTCTATAGTCAAAAATTGCCATTTTTTTTTAAAAAAGTTGTTGGCTACATTATAGTTTACCCAGAAAAAATAGAAGTAAATCTATTTGGAAATAAAATAACTTGTGTCCCGTCCATCTGAACAAAGGAATTCATTTCAGAAAGGAATTCAGGACTCAATGAAACCATTTGCAAAAAAACAACCTTCCAAACCAATCGAATCTAGTTTTTGAACCAGTTCATTCCTTTAGAATGAAGGGATTCACTAAAATAGATCATGCAAATAAATCAAATAGTTTTTAAACCATTTCATATTTTCTGAATGAAGTGATTTACTAAAACGGACCACCACATCTAAAACCAATCACATCTGGTTTACGAATCAGCTAATTGCTTCTAAACAAAGTCAATTGTATGATAAACTGCCTAAACCAATCAAATTAAAATGAATCATCTTTCCCTCTGCTTTTGTTGTGCTAATTTGGAGAAAATATCTCATTCCTGGAAACGTACCAATGCTTTGAAAACAGCTGCTGTGAATCTTTATGAACAAGTTCGCTAAAATGAAATATTTGAACAAAGTAATTCACGCTACACGCCTACAACAGTAGTCATTGCTAATTACTGGAAAGGCTATAGCGCAGTGTTTTGAAAACAGCTACTTGCACTTCTAGAAAACATAGTTAAGTAAGCAGAATCTCTATGTTCATTTACCTACTCCGCAACATTGCGAAACACTTTCATTTGAACTTTTGGCTCCACTCTAAACTTGTTTAAAAAGAACTCAGATCACTATGTCCATACCTTCCAGGTCATCAATGGATTTTTCCAGTTTGGCCACTGTCCTCTCTGCAAACTCTGCGCGGGTCTCGGCCTGAAAAACACAATAAGGAAGTTGAAAAAAAGACATTTGGCATGAGAAAGGGCAGCTTATCTTTGACCTCGTCTCATTTGTTGACTTCTTTACCTCCTTCAGCTTGTCACTAAGAACTTTGATTTCCTCTTCATACTTGTCTTCTTTTTCTGAGTACTGAAACATGCAAACAAAGACATATGAAGCAAATCTGAATAAACTTTGTACTTCTCTTAGAGCTACCGCGTTGTGAGAACTTCAGCCGTAAATTACTGTGATTCAGTTTCAAAGCAATTATCAGGCTCTGAAGTTGAGCAGTGATTATTATAGAGGTCTGAAACTGTGAACATTAAGAGATAAAAGAAAAATGTTGACTTACTTTCTCTGCCTGAGCCTCTAGGGATTTAAGGTTGTTGGTGACGTTTTTCAATTCCTCCTCCAAATCACTAGCTTTGCTGGAAGTGTTTGAGAAGAAAACAACGTTTTAACTGGTCAACCAACAAACATTCCCATCTTAATCTACTTCAAACCGTGAGAACAAAAGTGTGAGAATAGGCAGATGATACCATTCAGCGACTTCGGCTCTCTCCTCAGCTCGCTCCAGCTCCCCCTCGAGAATCACCAGTTTACGGGCCACCTGTAGCAAAAATGGCGTTCAGATGAAGAGCTTCAAACATCTGGAACCGTTGTTCCTTCAGACGCTTGTAACTCACCTCTTCGTATTTGCGGTCGGCCTCCTCAGCGATGTGTTTGGCCTCCTTCAGCTGCATCTCCTGGATCTCCATCTTCTCCTCGTCCTTCATGGCACGGTTCTCGATTACCTTCATGCCTCTGGAGGCGAAACAAGCAGTTAGTGATTAATGATGAGCTCTTCAGTTGACATGTTGCGGATCAACAAATTTGCTGAGCTTTATTTCATAAAAGCATTCAGCATGGTCATGAAATCTGGAAATGGGAACTGACCAATGAATTTCCATGAGCTTTCAGAACAATTTGTGGAACATAATGATTTCCATGCATGGAATTTCTGAATATTCATGGAAAAATTTCCTTTTAGCTCAGTCCTGCAATATTTAATAGTAATATTTTTTATTAAGAATGGTTTCCAAAGTGGAATCCATTAATAAGAAGCCAATAAGTCTTTTTCCACAGGTGAAACTCTCTTAGGTCTTCATAGGAACCATAACCTCAAATAGGGTTAAACGTAACTACTTTACACTTTTAAAAATAAAGGTGCTTTAAAAGGTTCTTCACAGCGATGCCACAGAAGAATCATTCATTCAAAGGTTCTTTAAAGAACCATCTCTTTCTTACCTATTTATACTCTAAAGAAGTTTCTTTCGCCACAAAGAACCTTTTGTGAAACAGAAAAGTTCATCAGATGTTAAAGGTTCTTTATGGAACCATTTGGCCAAAATGGTTCTTCTATGGCATCGTGAACCACCTTTATTTTTAATAGTGTACTCTTAAAATTATATTTAAATTAATGAGACAAAGATGTTCTGGTCCACCAAACCATGTAGTTTGCACCCGAAGCTCACATCAGTTCATTCCTTCCGCCATTATCTACAAATTAAAAGTTTCCATTGACCTCTCGCTCTCATCTGCTGCTTTCTCCGCCTCTTCCAGTTTCTGCAGTGCAGTTGCCAGCCTCTCCTGAGCTCGATCCAGTTCCTCCTCCACCAGCTGAATCCTGCGGTTCAGACCCGCCACATCACCCTCAGCCTTATGACAAAAAAGGTTAGAGGTTATTTATATACTGACTACAAAAACATACATTTTAATACTTTTTCATATTTACAGAGATTCTCGATGATAGCTTGTCATTTTCACACAGTTTTTTTTTTTTTTTCACAAAGCACAATCAACTGCGACAAAAAAAACATTTATGCACCCTTTACGACCACCACCACCCGTTGTGATTCAAACAAAGATTGGCCTCAGAACAAGCACAATGGTGCCTCTGTGACATTTCTCGGCTTTAAAGAGACCTCACAGCCAAACCGCTCAGTTATTGCACTGATAATTGCAACTATAATTATGACAAATATCAGCATGGCTCTCTCTCTCACAGTGCAGACGCTCAACCGAGCAAGCTTGCAATTCTCTCAGAACGGTAGGAAAATCTCGCAGCCAGGAAACTGCATCTGGGTTTAAACTTTAAGAGGAGACAGAAAAACAAGACATAGGGGAGAAGTTAAAAAGAGCAAATCGTCCATTTTCTGATCGCATCTTTGTTTGGAGTTAGAGCTGCTGCTACGGACTCCTGCTGCTTTCTTTAAGGTCCAGTGGACTATTTGGAGCGTGAACGGTAGTAAACAAATCAAATAAAGGCTCCAAAGGGGTGTTTTTGCAGTGATGCCATTGAAGAACCATTTTTGGTTCCCCAAAGAAACTTTCAGTGAACAGTTCTTAAAAGAACCATTTTGAAGAACATTTTACAAATCTAAAGAACCTTTTTCCACTGTAAAGAACCATTGCACATTTGAAAGGTTCCATGGATGTTCAAGGTTCTTCATGGAACCATACATGCCAATAAAGAACCTTTATTTTTAAGAGTGTGACCACAGTACATTCAAGCTTTATTTTATAGTTAGTTTGCTACTGGATAGCTGTTTCCATTATCCTGAAATTGCGAATTGAAAATACGTTAAGTGTTACCATAAGTTTGTACGTTCGCATTTGGTAAACCACCTTATGCGAGCGTTAAAAACTTTAGGCGATATATGGGAGTTTTTGCAAACTTTACGTGTTTCCATTGGGGTTTTTTTTTTCAATTCAGGTAATTCAAAAAAAAGGAATATTTCGCAATTCTGCGCTACTTCGCTAAAGATACACACCTAGTGTCTCCTTTGATTAAAAATGTCTACTGCGGTGGCTGAGATATACATAAACCTACCAACATCCATCACCATGACTTATTGCGAGACAAAAAAATTACGTTTTAGTCGCATAACATGGATTAACGTTTATTATTTTTATTTTGCAATCATTTTTTATAAAGTATTGCAGAAGTTTTGGGCAAATCTGTAATGGAAACAGCTAATGTGACTTCTCAAGGAAATTACAAATATTTTTTCCCATTGTTTTTCTCATAATAGCTACTTTTTTCACATAATTGTGACTTTATTGTATATCTCACAATACAGCTTTGTATCTCGCATTGTGTAATGTAAAATATTTCTTGTAATTGCAACTTTTTTATAATTACAGCTTTTTTCTCATAATTGTGACTATCTGACAAAACTACTATATCTTGCAATTATGAGATTATGACTTTATATCTCGAAATATGACTATATTTTGCAATGTGCGAGTTTCTATCCCACAGTTTGACTTGTCTCACAAAATCCCATTTAAATATGCTATTCAATATTGACATCAATAAAGAAGCGGTCAAATGAACATTTATCCACACATATTTAACCAACACATCAATGGAGTAGGAAGTTGACCCCCATTCGAATAAAAGAGATCCAGCGAGGGGAGGAGAAAAATGCGCAGGAAATGGACACACTCCACATCCTCTCCCCTCCCAAAATGCTCATTCAGTTCAGGGTCAGGATACTCCCTCATGAGCCATGCCCTTTCCTTAGTCACCGCGTTCCCTGGCTGCTTTAGATGCAAGCCATATATGGTAAAACAAGCTCTGGAGAATGCTAGTGGTGAAGTGCCAAAAAGATTTAAAGACTAAAGAACAGCAAAAAAAACACAGCCATATGTTATCGAGAAGCGTCTGGACGCAGCCTTGAACATTTTATCACGTACAAAACGAACCCAAACGGCTGAGAAAGCGACATTCCCAGATCTATGGATTCCCAGGCCCATTTAAACCACAGTGCACTCAGATCTTGTTAGAGCCGCGGTGACGTTCGAATCCAATTATACGTTTAGGGTTGAAATGTGGGGGAATCACCTGGGACTGCTGGGTCGACTTCCTTTGGCACTATTGTATGTGACATTGAGCAAACACTGAGACAAACCCTATCAGTGTAATGACCTTTTTATAGGCTGATATTATGAAAATAAGGCCTATCGGATGAAAACTAACAGTAGAAACAGTGAAACAAAGGAATGCTCATTTTCAAGACTTTCTAGAGATCTTACTAGTTAAAAAAGCCAAAAAGAGAACTACAATTGCTAAACGATTGGTTATTTCTAAACTAACGCCAAGAAGAGCAGAAGATTGTTGGAGTACTGTAAAGTTAGTCATCACTTGTGTGACTAAACTTTGAAAAGATATGCAAAAGAGGTCTTGATATCATTTATAACACCATGAGAACCTGTCAATGCAAATTTGAGGAGCCTAATGGTTTTGTGCAGGCTTCACATATGTTTCTGGTCATGTTCTTGACTTTTAACCCCAGTGTGAATTATGACCTACATAAATTAGGACCATCGTGGAGAGGTCATTGGTCACGTCATGACCAAGTCCAGCAGCATTCTGTCACACTAAGAGTGGGAAAACTCCCACTTGTGAATGCAAAGCCAGCTAATTTTGTATGACTTGACACCACAAAGAAAGAAGGAAGTTCATGTAGGGACCAAGAACCTCCCTAACATTTCTAAAGATCTCCATTAACAGTTCAAGACAAAAGACACACTATTAGTCTACAAATACTTGACGATCTGGACTTTTCTTAAGCAGTGCCAGCTTCCTGTATATCTGCATGGTCATCTGAATACGAAGAGGGTCCACAGGAAACTCCAGTGTGGAGCAAGAGACAACATCCTGACTCAGTTCCTTCGGGAGTATTGGATGGGACATCCTTTGGGTCTTTCTGGAGTACAGCAAAGTGTAATTCTTGGGTTCCACGAAAGATCTAACAATTCTTCATTGTCTAAACCAAACCAGGAGAACATTCATCTCCTACAGTTCAGTACAAGCGAGTTCAATGAGAATAGACAGACTGTAGGGCTCTGGCCATATTTCCTGATAGCAGCTTGAACATTAAGTGCTCTACAAAGGATGAGTCAGAAAATTTCATAAAACGGAGCATCTAAATCCACCAAGGACTGTGGGGGAGGAGGCTTCCTTGACAAGCATCTTCATATCAAGGAAAACCTTCTTACGTTCACCATTTCATCATATTCTTCATCTAAATGTGTGTTTTTATTAACATTTTATTTAATAAGACTAAATTAACCCGATTACACCAACAAATTTGGTAGAAATCGCTACTATTACTGCAATAACTACTTTGTTTTGATGGTTTTATGACAGTATACATTAGGTTACACCAAAAAGAGTCATTTTTAATAGTCAAATGAGCTAGAAATGTCATAGATAGATAGACAGATAGATAAATAGATAGAAAGTACTAAGCAGCTAAAAAATGCAACTCATAGTAACAACTGTTAGTTAAAATGATTAATTGCGTAAATAAAAATGATTTGTAAGAGTAAAATAACCGTAAAAACGGTGTAATAAACTTGTATGAGAAAACACTGAGGCCTAACAGCTGCCCAAAAGCGGATTTGGGGGTCGGACTGTCCCTTTGGACCAACGCCTTTCATTCCACAACCTCACGTCTGCATCCAGGTCTGACTGTTCACCTAAACATACAATTATAGTCTTCAGAGGAGCCCGGGAGCTTTTTATAGACGCTTGGGCGCACAGAGGGAGCGGGTAGAAGAGTCCGGAGAGCGTAAAGATGATAAATAAGAAAGAAAGAAATAAAAAGATTTGTCTCACTTTCTCCCGGAGCTCCCGCTCATTGTCCAGCTCTCGCTGTAGAACCAAAGCTCGATCTTCTGCGTCATCCGCCTGCTGCTGCAAAGTCTGGATCTTTCTCTTCACTGCGTCCAAAGAAGTCACACCTGTCATTTTTAGATACTTTCTTATATTATATTTACTACTAAAAAACGAAACGAACCGCGACTTTGGTCAGGAAACAATAAAACGATGTGCAAAAAAACAACGGAAACAATTTTTCAAAAGGCTATAAAAATAAATACGTCAAAAAGTCTAAAATTATATATAAAATCCCGAATATAGGAGTGTTACAAACAATAACGGAATGCTGATGTACTTGAATGGCCAGTGCAACAAAAAATGAAAAAAGGAGTGAAAACGACACGAAATGTGCAATCCAAAATCTTCCCAGTCCGGATTAATACAAAACGGTTGAATGAACAAAAAACTTCGCAGGAGGTTATTTCTGTCTCATGGAGTCATTGGAATGTGAGAGAATGTAAGGAGGCAGAACTTCTGCAGAAAACTTTCAATGTAACTCTGGAAAAGTGAGGTCCCGGTGACGTCGCTGTGGGCGGGGCGTCCATTGAGTCACAATTCAGTCTCGTTTTATGTTAATTAGCCTACATTTCTGTATAAAGTTTGGCGACTGTAAAAGACAGAACGAAGTACTCTTTTTGCTTTGCATATGCTTGTGTTTATTACTTTATGCTACACTGTAAAAGCATTTTAACAGAGATGTAAGGTGCAAATATGTTACATTTACCACATTTGGTAATGTGGTAATTTCTAGGCATTTCAAGAACGTTATGTTTAGTAGCTAAGGGGTCTGGAATATCATGCTATAGACCAGGGGTGTCCAACTCAGTTCCTGAAGGACCGCAGCCCTGCAGAGTTTAGCTCCAACCCTGCTCCAACACACAAGACACGTAGTTAGCTGGATAAGGTGTGTTTAATTAGGGTTGAAGCTAAACTCTGCAGGGCTGCGGTCCTCCAGGAACTAAGCTGGACACTTGTGCTATATACCTTGATTTTAGCAGTTATCGTTTTGAGTTACAGTATAGCATAAATATAAATAACATCATCTTCCATCCCTCTTGGCAATTTACATGCCAACATTGTTATTTCTAACCAGTCTCTCTATTAAAATTGCTTTAGCTGATGTAAGCTAAAGTTTTTAATTTTTAACATTACCTAACAAAACTTTTTTTTTTGGTATATCCATTTCCTTTAAGCAAAAAATACAATTGAAGTCAAAACTGTACATACACTTTGCAGAATCTGCAAAATGTTAATTATTTTACCAAAATAAGAGGGATCATACATATTTTTTATTTAGTACTGAACTGAATAAGATATTTCTCATAAAAGATGTTCACATATTGTCCACAAGAGAAAGTATTAGTTGAATTTATAAAAATGACCCTGTTCAAAAGTTTACATACACTTGATTCTTAATACTGTGTTGTTGCCTGAATGATCCACAGCTGTGGTTTTTTGTTTTGTTTTGTTTTGTTTTTTGGTGATGGTTGTTCATGAGCCCCTTGTTTATCCTTCAGGTCCCACAAATTATTTGTTTTTTCAGCATTTTTGTGTATTTGAACCCTTTCCAGCTATGACTGTCTGATTTTGAGAGCCATCTTTTTAAACGGGACAACTGAGGAACTCGTGTGCAACTATTACAGAAAGTTCAAATGCTCACTGATGTTCCAGAAGGAAAAATGATGCATTAAGAGCCGGGGGTGAAAACTTTTGAACAGAATGAAGATGTGTACATTTTTCTTATTTTGCCTAAACATCATTTTTTTTTTCATTTAGTACTGCCCTTCAGAAGCTACAGAAGATACTTACATGTTCCCTAGAAGACAAAATAAGTTAAATTTACCCTAATCTTCAAATTCCAAAAGTATTTACCCCCCGGCTCTTAATGCATTGTGTTTCCTTCTGAAGCATCGCTGAGCGTTTGAACCTTCTGTAATAGTTGCATATGAGTCCCTCAGTTGTCCTCAGTGTGAAAAGATCTCAGAAAATCAGATCTCAAAATCATACAGCCATTATTGGAAAGGGTTCAAACCACAGAATTTGTGGAACCTGAAGGATTTTTCTGAATAACAGCAGGCAGTTTAACTGTTCAGGACAAACAAGGGACTCATGAACAACTATCACAGCTGTGGATCATTCAGGTAACAACAGTATTAAGAATCAAGCATATGTAAACTTTTGAACCAGGTCATTTTTATAAATTCAACTATTATTTTGTCTTGTGGACTATATGTAAACATCTTTTATGTGAAATATCTTATTCAGGTCAGTACTAATTAACATGCATTTTGTATGATCCCTCGTATTTTGGTAAAATATTTAACATTTTGCAGATTCTGTAAACTTTTGACTTTAACTGTATATTGAAATACACTGTTAAATGTTTTTAATCATATCCATTTTTGTTTCCATCTACTTAAAATGATAGTTGCTGTCTATACAGGGTCAGAAAGCTCTCGGATTTGATCCAAAATATCTTAATTTGTGTTCCAAAGATGAACAAAGATCTTACGAATTGGAACAACATGAGGGTGAGTAATTAATGACAGAATTTTACATTTGTGTGAACTATCCCTTAAATTTGCACTTCTCACTGCTTGCAACTACTTTGAGTCCACAGCAATTAAACACAAGTTTTTAATTACAACCTCCACAATTAAATCCTCTGCTCTTGGCATTACACACCATTTCATGTGTGACACACTTTTCTCAGAAGCGTGCTTTTGTTCTAAAGACGAGCCAGAGATCGCAGAGCATTGATTTCATTAGTCACAGGAGTGTGGCCCTCTGTGTTTGCTTTCGCTACATTCCTGGGATTCCTGGGCTGCTACATGGCAACCGAAGTCCCAGTCTCCCCCGCTGTTCGCCGACTTATCACTAACAGGCCTCGAAAAATCCCTCAGTCACTGAGAGTATCTTACCTACTTCTTTGGCGTTGCGAATGCAGATGTATAATTAGTTTACAGTTTCCTCTAATGCATGACATGTGGTACGCTTGTCTGGAGTACATTTTCAGGGCAACGCTTCAAGGAACTCGAAAGGAACTGCTCGTATCCCCAGTTTCAGGCCTCTAAGTCTGTCTACAGAACACTAGAACATTCTACAGGAAATGAAGCTCACTCAAAATTGCATTTGTCCTCTTATTGAATGTCACGGTGTGTCTTGTAGAAGTGTTTTGGGGTTGAGAACATCTCTCTGTCGCAAATGAATTTACCCCCATGCTGGAATCATTAAGGATTCACAAACAAGCGATTTGCCCCTCCTCGGCTTCCTTCTCAAACTATGCAGTCATTTCCTTTGAGGTCACATTGTGAGGAGTAACCCGAGCTTATCAGAGCGGCGGACAGGATGGACCACTTCAGACCCACGCAGGTGTGATTACCGCAATTTTCTCACTCGTCCCAAGGCCAAACACGTTTCTACAGGTGAAACTTCAAGGAAAAGTTCAAGCAGATGCAGATGAGTTTGTTTCCTTATCTAAAAAGATTGGAGAAATTTGGCATTGCATCACTTGCTCAGCAATGGATCTGCAGAAGTGAATGGGTGCCGTCGGAAACAGCTAATAAAAACATTGCAGTAATCCAAGAGTAATCCATGAGTAATCCACAAGTAATCCTCCAGTCCATTAGTTAATACCTTGTAAAAAGCTGCATGTTTGTAAGAAAGTAATCCATCATTAATGCGTTTTTCATTTCAAACCATTCGTTTCAACTAAAAAATGAGTTCTCTATCCATAATATTGCTTTAATATCTGAATCAGGAGAGAAATATGCACAGATCAAACAATCAGAAACAGTCCAAAGCATTTCTGAACAAAGATGTTGGTGGATTTTGATGTGAGGGAACAACAGAGGATGGACCTTTTCAACTGAGGAAGCGTTATTATGAATTATGGACTCATATTTTGGCAATGGTTTAAAGATAAATTGCCTTACTGATGGATCTGTTTCTTACAAATACACAGCTTTTCACTTTGTAAGATGTTAACTGATAGATTGGACTCATATGGATTACTTATGGATTACTGTGATGTAATCCGTCATTCTGACGGCACCCATTCACTGCAAAGGTGAGCAAGTGGTGAAATACTTCTCCAGATCTGGTCTGATGAAGAAACAAACACATCTACATCTTGGATGACCTGAGAGTGAGTACATTTTCAGCAAATATTTATTTTTGTGCATGCCATTCCTTTAAAAGTACTTAATTTGTGTGTTTAACCCTGAACATGATCTTTTCAGTAAGCCAAGGGTCAGTTTCAAGGCATTACAGAAGTAAACCTGAGGAGAGAGGTATTTTTAAAGATTCATGTCTTGTGTTGACATGTTTTATTGAGGTAAAGCTTTTTATTGCCTTGTAAATTCTCATTTGAAACACTCTGAAATGGTGCCGTGACCCTGAAATGGACCAGCTGGGGTGAGAGCCCCAGTGACAGGAAGTAGAAGCATCATAACAAAGCTTGAATGACTCAAGCTGTTTATCATAGACAAGTCATGTCAGAGTTTGTTTTATAGAACCTCTGTCTGAAGGAATGCGTCACTTACGTCAGCAGCTTTTTTCTCAGACAGTTCCAGTTTCTCTTGGGCATCTTTCAGGGCCTCTGAGTACTTGTCCAGTTCATCTTCAGTCTGTTTGAGCTTCTTCTGCAGGCCGACCAGCTCGTCATCCAGCTGTGCGAGGAAGAGTGAGTAAACATTTCAAAGCATTGCACACATGACATAACTTCAGGGAACATATCCTAGACGTTCAAATAAAAACCTGTCTGGAATGTGTATTAGTCTCTGTATAAATAAACTAGTCTTATGTGTAAATCAGAAAATACGTGTTTATGCATTTTATGACGCATCATAATAATCATATTATTTGTAATGCTGTTTTTGTTGGTGTCAAAAAGTTAAACTATTAAATAATCATCATCATCATCATCATCATTATTATTATTATTATTAAAACATTAAATAATAGTTTTAATAATAATAATAATAATAATAACTATTAAATACTAATAAATAATTATGGAATTAATAAAACAATAATATAACTTTAATAATAAATACAATTTTATTGCATTAGTCCAGTTTTGTGCTGACTAAATAAAGACAAAAAATACATTATTATAAATGGCATGTTTATGCATTTTATGACACGTATAATAATAATCATATTATTTATAATATTGTTTATATTGGTGTCAAAGAGTACAACAATTAAATCTTAATAATAATAATTATCACCATTATTATTATTATTATTATTATTATTATTAAAACTTAAAATAATCATTTTAATAATAATAATAAACTATTAAATACTAATAATTATTTACGTAATAAATAAAACTAATAAAAAATAATAATCATATTGTTTATAATGTTTTTATTGATGTCATACAGTACAGCAATTGAATAATAATAATAAATATTATTATTATTATTATTATTATTATTATTATTAAAACATTAAATAATAATGTTAACAATAATAACCTATTACATACTAATAATTGTAATTTAAAAAACAATAATACAATTTTAATAAATATAATTTCATTGCTGTATAGTCCAGTGTTTGTATTGTGCTATGTCTAAATAAAGACAAAAAATGTATGATTGTTATAAATGGCATGTTTATGCATTTTATGACACATATAATAATAATAATAATAATAATAATAATAATAATAATAATAATAATCATATTATTTATAATGTTGTTTTTATTGGTGTCAAAGAGTACAACAATTAAATAACAATAATAAATTATTATTATTATTATTATTAAAACATGAAATAATAATTGTAATAATAATACTACTAAACTATTAAATACTAATAATTATTTACGTAATTAATAAAACTAATAAAAATAATAATCATATAATTTATAATGTTGTTTTATTTGTTTCAAAGAGTGCAACAATTTAATAATAATAATAATCAACTATTAAATACTAATAATTATTTATGTAACTAATAAAACAATAAAATAATTTTAATAATAAATATATTATTAATAAATATAATTTTATTGCTGTATAGTCTAGTGGTTGTTTTGAGCTATGCCTAAATAAAGACAAATAATTATGAATGGCATGTTTATGCATTTTATGATACTTATGTTTTTTATTCATGTACAACAATTAAATATTGTTGTTGTTGTAATTATTATATATATATTTTAAATATAATATATAAAAAAATACATATCAAAAAATGTTTTGGTAACCTATAGTAAAATCATAAGCCTGCTCACTCTAATGGACAGATGACTATATTTAATTTTAGTCTGATGTAAAGTGACAAGTGAGATAAACACTCACAAACACGTTGCTATCAGTTTGGCTGATGGGTTCTTGTGTTTAAGAGAGCGTCTGTTAATCTACTAGGATTCCAGCCTGATTTCTCTTGTCCATTTATAACCTGAGGTGTTATGAATGGTGGAAGACATACTGATGTATTGACTCAAAATTCATTTACTGAGGTATTTGTCTCTTTGCAAAGAGCAGTAAAATGTTAATTGTTTAATGCAACTAAAGTTAACCTACACAACAAAAAGTGTATTAGTATACGAACAAAATTAACATTAACCAATATTAATAAATGCCATAAAAGTATTGTTTATTGTTAGGTTCAACTGTTTTTAATTTAACTATTTTTTTTAAAGGATTCCTTCATAATTGCACAAAATAAGTACCCACTGTTGTGAAAGACCCAGAATTGCAGCTTCAAATGCATACTTGGTTTTCAAGTATGAGGTCTTGGCTCACTTCTCCTTGATTACAATCATCCAGTCCAGCCTGAACAATGCTATTGCCAGCACTTTTGTTAAGACCGCTTACATTTTTCACTTCATTTTCCTCTATGGATTCCTACCTGGATTTCTGAGGTCTTACCTGCTTGCATTTGTCCTCTGCAGCTTTCTGTTCCGTCTCGGCCTGCTCTGCCCGGTCGATGGCATTCTCCTTGTCCAGTTTGAGCATCTGCATCTTCTTCTTGATGGCCTCCATGGTTGCAGGTTGATCTTAGTGTCTGGGTCGAATATGAAATTCAAGGGAGCTACGAACGAAGTGCAGTTCTCGGTCCTTCAGCCGAAAGTGTGGTCAGGCTAATGGATGCGAGGAGATTTAGGAGGGGAGAAGAATGCAGCTGATGCTGCCTGCAACCAAGAGCTGCCAGCAATGCTGGATCGCTCTACATAACCCAACTGAAGTCCCCCCCCCCCCCCNGGAGAAGAATGCAGCTGATGCTGCCTGCAACCAAGAGCTGCCAGCAATGCTGGATCGCTCTACATAACCCAACTGAAGTCCCCCCCCCCCTCACTCCCCCACCCGTCTCCCTATCTAACCACTTGTGAGAAGGAATGGCCTGGACCAAACACAGTCAGAAGCACTTTTCCTTATTTGGAGTGGTGCATATTGTTTTTAAAAAAGGACCATGAGATGGAGAGGTGAGCAGATAGGACCTGCGTCCAGATTTAACCCATATGTGAATTCATTGCAAGTCCTTAAAAACAGGTTCTTTATAGACATTGATTCCATTAAGAACCTTTAATAGTCATGGAATCTTTCCATTGCAAAAAGATTCTTTAATGTAGAAAACTGAGGGGAAAAAAAAAGGTTCTTGTAAGATCTGTTCACTGTAAGGCTCTTTGAGGAACCAAAAATGGTTCTTTAGTGGAACTGCTGCGAAAACTCCCTTTTGGAACCTTCATTTTTAAGAGTGTAGGTGACAGTCATCTAATAATGAGTCTAAAGATAGTATTACTGTAAATATTTATGGTTAGTTACTTTCTAAAACCCTTAACCCTTACTAGAAATTTTATTACATAGCTCTCTGAAATACCTCATTCTTACTGGTCAGTCGCAGCATTGGGCAGTCAAATATTCCTAGTATTCACCGTTGTTCATGGCAAATCACTCAACCGGAACTATAACCGGCGTTATTCTCATTTAATATGAACGCAACTGGCACCATCTTGCATCTTTGGTTGTCGAAACAACCGCAGAGGACTTCAGGCATTGTTTGCATTGTTGCTGATTTTTTTGAACACTTGGACAACCTGAACCTTGAACTTTTTTGCAAGACACGAAATACGTATCGCCATGTACGTTTCATGACATATTCAATGTGAAATGTCCACTAAGTGGGGCTAAAAGAGTGTTCAGGTTTTTCCCAAGATCAGATGAACGTACATATGGTACATTTTATGTGACATTGGTTTGTACGTGTCACCAAAGTTCTGACTTAAAATGTCTGTTGAGTGGTGCTATAACTCTACACTGTAAAAAAAAAAACAATTGAAACACAATTTGTTGAGTCAACTTAAAATTATTTGTTACCCTTCTGCCTTAAAATTGTTAGTTCAGTCAACTCAACTAAGTTTAGTCAACTTAAAATGTTAAGTTGTACTAAGTGAAAACTTAGATATTTGTGTTGACTGAACTAAAAATTTGGTTTGTTAAACTTAAAAGCTGGGTTTGTTACCCAACTGCCTTAAAATTTTAAGTTGAATCAACTCAAATATCACTTAGTACAACTTAACATTTCAAGTTAACTAAACTTTTTTTGAGTTGACTGAACTTAAAATTTTAAGGCAGCATGGTAACAAATTATTTTAAGTTGATTCAACAAATTGTTTTTTACAGTGTAATGCTCCATGACGTTTTAAAATAACGTACCATCTGCACTACACCTAAACCTACCCGATAGTATGAACAAAAGCGAATGTGACGTAAAAACGCAATCGCAAGCATACCGTTTTAGTTTGATTTTCGATCTCTCATCTTTCAGCTCTTTCATCATGAGTCATGTTTTTTACAGGATTTGTACCCAAGGATTCCGCATCGTAAGTTCAATTCCGTGCCGGCTGAGTTACCAAACAGCCTTGTTAAGTCCAGAAAACGAAACGTATGGAGCTGTGATCATAACTGAAAATGATTACGAGTGCTCACTGTGTTACTGCCTCTATTGTTCATTTCTGTTGGAAACTAGAGTGACATGTACTTATTGGTACGTATTTTGTGTCATGCAAAAAAGTCCCCAGAGGTACGTTTTGGTCATGAGATCAGGTAGGAAACTGAATTTTTTTCTTAACATAAACTTTAAGATAATATTATAAAGTAGCCATATCCAGGGCCATATACCGGGCGATATACTGGTAGACACGATTAACCGGTAAAAATTTGTCAACTTTTGAGTTTATAGTCTCTACCGCAGTTACATGCTCACGTGACGTTGCTGTACTATGTGATTGCAAAAACGTATCATTTGCATGTGTTTTTAAGCATTGCTGTTTAAAAACAAGTGATTTTACGCTGTTAAAATACAATAAGCAGCAAAAGAGAATTCGCTATATGCACACACTGCCTGAGAGACTGTTTCTGAGTGCTGTTGAGTTATTTTTGTTGCTTTATAGGCCTCGAACGTTAAATTCACACAGTTGTATATTTTAAAAATGCTCGTCTTTTTAAGTATCCTTGTAAATACAGTAATTTATGTCTTAAGTGAAAGCAAACAGTTGAGAGAGAAAACACACGTGTAACAATACATTGGATCCAGGCAGCTCTTAGAGTGATAGCAGTCTAATATTCCTGCTGTCTGTCGTTAATGTTAATCAAACAACAAAAGAGAGAAAATCTCTCAAATGCTCTTCACGTAATCACTTTTGTAACTTTATTAAGAAGAAATATTTAATTTTCACAGTGCACTGATTAAGAATATGCACTGTTTTTATATTTACAAGAATTAATCATACCTACATTGAAAGCAAACAAAGTCACTTTCTATTCCTTTTAATGCCTTTCACACACTTGATTTAGAGTAGTTGAGACCCAAAGAAGTGCTAAATGGTCAAACTGTTAGGTTTAACTGCTTTGGCACTAAAAACTAGAGCAGACGTGCAGAATGTAACACTCTTTTCCCACTGGCTCTCTTAACTGCTATTGGACCCCAGCCATTCCATTAGACATTTTGTGAATTACAACAAACAGTGTCTTTTAGCTTCTTCTAAACAGGGTCTTCGGGTTTATTTTTGCTCGTAAGTTTTCATTTCACACATTTTTAACTAAACAACTGCTTGAATTCCCGCCATGCCACAAACCACAACTTTAGCATCAAGGTGGTAAAATTCTGAGACATGTTCGGCATGTACCTCAGACATACTCATCTGTCAAACAGATGATTCACTCTTCGCAACACCTGGATGAACATTCTGAGAAGAGTGTCCAAAAACACCTGTGCTCCAGACAAACAGCTTCTCTGACGTCTGCTGCATGTCATCGTTACATATGATGTCATAGCAATACACAGATGTTTGGCACCTGTATACCCACTATAGTGTGCCCTGTCTTTGTTGGCCTCCCTTAGGCACTGTTGTAAAGAAAAGACGTAATATTATTTGGCATTTGTTCAAACATTACTTTCTCATGACTCCTGACCCACTGAGCTTTAAGGATGAAGGGAGGTATGAATGTGCCATGTTATTGAGCAATTCCCCATCATGGAAGAATTTTAACGGACGACCACGACACAAAGTGTACTTTGTAAATTCGGCCAGTGGACAAGAACATGCTATGAGAATTTTTTAATGCAGGTAGAAAGCTAAAAACTGCTTAGAGCAATGTTCTAAGTTCAAAACAAGTTAAGCTCAAGGTTTATTACCGCATAAAATATTGTTCCTCAGTCCAAAAAAAAAAACACTGACAAACATTTTTGCTCACAACGCTGGTAACTATTTGATCTATAAAGTTAAAAAGTTTTGAAAAGTGTAAAAAAAAAAAAAGAGTGAAAAGAACTACTCATTATTTGTTGACATTTTAGAAGGTGTAAACTTGTGTTAAAAAGTGTAAAAAATTCTGAAGTGTAAAGTCTAAATTATCATATTGTGGCAGGCCTTTTTTTAATAGCTGTAAAGTTCTTTTAGAATGTGTAAACTTGTGTATAAAAGTGTAAAAAAAAAAACATTGAAGTGTAAAGTCTAAATTGTTATATTGTGGCAGGAGTACTTAGTATTTATTGACAAAAATAGGTGTAAAGTTCTTTTAGAAGGTGTAATCTTGTGTAAAACAAAAAAGTGTAACAAAAATTCTTAAGTGTGAAGTCTAAATTGTCATATTACGGCAGGACTACTCATTTATTGACAAAGTAAAGTTAGTTTAGAAGGTGACATGAATGACATGTAAAAAAAAAAAAGTGTAACAAAATCTGAAGTGTAAAGTCTAAATTGTCATATTGTGGCAGGACTTTTTTTAAATGGTTGTAAAGTTCTTTAGATGGTGTAAACTTGTGCATAAGTGTAAAAAAAATCTAAAGTGTAAAGTCTAAATTGTCATATTGTGGCAGGGCTACTCATTACTTATTGACAAATATATAGCTGTAAAGTTCTTTAAAAGGTGTAAACTTGTGTAAAAAAGTGTAAGAAACTTTTCTGAAGTCTACGGTATAAATTGTCATATTATGGCAGAACTACTCATTATCTATTGACAAAAATAGCTGTAAAGTTCTTTTAGAAGGTGTAAACTTGTGTAAAAAAAAAAAAAAAAGTAAGAATTTCTCAAGTGTAAAGTCTAAATTGTCATATTGTGGCAGGGCTACTCATTATTTATTGACAAAAAAAAAGCTGTAAAGTTCTTTTAGAAGGTGTAAACGTACAAAAAGGTATAACAAAATCTGACCTAACAGTCTAAATTGTCATATTGTGCCAGGATTTTTTTTTAATAGTTGTGAAGTTCTTTAAAAGGTGTAAACTTGTGTAAAAAAAAAAGTGTAAGAAAATTTTCTGAAGTCTACGGTCTAAATTGTCATATAATGGCAGAACTACTCATTATTTATTGACAAAATAGCTGTAAAGTTCTTTTAGAAGGTGTAACAAAATCTGATGTATGAAGTCTAAATTGTCATATTGTGCCAGGACTTTTTTTAAATAGCTATAAAGTTCTTTAGAAGGTGTAAACTTGTGTATAAAAGTGTAAAAAAAAAAATGAAGTGTAAAGTCTAAACTGTCATACTGTGGCAGAGATATGCAATATTTATTGACCAAAATAGCTTTAAAGTTCTTTTAGAAGGTGTGAACTTGTGTAAATAAAAAATAGTAAATAAAATCTCTATAAAAAAAGTGTAAAGTGTAAAGTCTAAATCATATTATGGCAGGACTACTCATTATTTTTGACAAAGTAAAGTTATTTTAGAAGGTGTAAACATGTAAAAATAAAAAGGTGTAGCAAAATCTGAATTGTAAAGTCTAAATTGTAATATTGTGGCAGGACTTTTTTAATAGCTGTAAAGTTCTTTTAGAAGGTGTAAACTTGTGCATAAAAGTGTAAAAAATCTAAAGTGTAAAGTTTAAATACTACTCATTATTTATTGACAAAAGTAGCTGTAAAGTTCTTTTAGAAGGTGCAAACTTGTGTAAAAAAAGTAAAGTAAAAAATATTCTGAAGTCTATGGTCTAAATTGTCATACTATGGCAGAACTACTCATTATTTATTGACAAAAATAGCTGTAAAGTCCTTTTATAAGATGTAAACTTGTGTATAAAAGTGTAAAGTCTAAACTGTCATATTGTGGCAGGACTACTAATTATTTATTGACAAAAAATATTTGTAAAGTTCTTTTAGAAGGTATAAAAAAACATTCTAGAGTGTAAGGTCTAAATTATCATATTGTCATATTAACATGCCTTAAATGTTATTCATAGATATTAGCATTTCTTTAAACTAAGCTTAATGTGTTGGAATGTACATACAAGATTAATATGCACTTGTATGCTATATTTCTAAAGCATGTTGACGTGCCAATAGGGAGTAGACCACACTAAACACAAAGGACAATTGCAAGGAGTGTCTCTTTTCTTTGGACGATCAAAGCAACTAACTAAAATTAGTACCACTATCTAAACTACATGTTCAGCAGTTTTTTAAAATAATTTCAATTATCATAGCATATAGTATAACAAAGTATTACACACAAAGTCTGTCCTTTCACTACTAGTACTATTTGACCGCTAATGGACATAGCAATGCCAGGGTGGCATTTCATGTCATTCCATGTTGACATTTAATACGTTTTATGTCACTAAAAAGAAACATTCTGAAGAGAACCATGTCAAGGTACAGCTGTAAAGCAGCTTCTCCAAAACTAACACGCACACACATACATTTATTTTAACTTCCCTCTCAACTGTTGATGTATTTGTACGCCTTTTTAAAGTGCAGAATGATCTGTTCTGTGGGAAATGCAGGCATTCAGCTGGAGATAAGACAAGAGGAGATGACTGAGGGAGTAATTGTGAGTGAGAGAGAAACAGAGGCAGAATATCACAGGCCCCTCCCACAGGAAACCGTAGCTCAGCTCAGCATGACCTTTTATGGTAAAAATTCCCCAAACCGCTGGCTGCCTGTCTTGGGAATAGCTGTTGTAAGATATAACTCGATTTAAAGAAACAAGAGCACAGAAAGTGCAGCCACAAGTCTGAGTTTAACAGTAGCAAAGAGAGAGATAGACAGAAACGGCCACATAGTAGTAGTTCTGTTCTAGTATTTAAAAGTGCTTGAAACGTGACAGGATACACAGGAAGCGCTAGCTTCAAAACAACACAGCTAGGCTATTTGAGGTGGTCACCAGTTTGCTTTACAAACCTACCTTATATTGAATTAGGTAATAATTATAATTCACAATCTGAACATTAGATTAAAGTTTAGCCTCAAAAGTTTCCACATAATAGTTCACATCAATAAAACACTTTAGCTTATTTAAAACGCAGTTTGGTAGCAGTCTGTACTGAACAGTTTTGTCACTAACGGTTATGCAAACATTGACGACTGATTCCATCGAACTGTAGCGCTAGCAAAAACGAAAGTGCCCCCTTGTGGTACATTAGTGGGCACTGCAGACAATGTAGATGATCGGAATTGAAAGAGATGCTAACCAGTCGCTAGTCTGACCGTGAACTGTTTTTCCATGTGCAAGAACGACTCAGAGTCATATTTTCCAAGCCCAATTCCGCCATCTTGTGAACAAAGTAAGTGACTGCATGACATAATGCACTTAAATGGGCCATTCTACAGAATTGGTGTCCCAAACTGCTGTCCCACAACCAAAAAAGCATACAAATCTTACATGTTTACTAAGATCCTTCTATTATCCATTGAAACCCACAATAATATTTGAAACCTCATTTTGAGGTAAATGTGTTCAAAATCTGAAAATATGTGTGTAACTTTAAGGAACGTCACTACTAACACGTTTTTTCCTGCAAGTAAGCGTGCTTTTTTGTAAGTTATTTCATAAAATGTAGATTTTATATGTTTACAACTGTACAGAACAGTGTTAGCTAACAATGTGCTGATTAGCATCTTTGAGCTAGGTTCAAAAGTATCCGAAATTGTCATTACCCTAATAGTCACGACTGTCATCGTTTCGGTAGTGACAAAAGGGAAAACATAATCCTTTATTTGGTGATAATAAACAAATTTTAGTACAAATTTTTAGTATTTTACTATGTTTTAGCACTGTTTTAGTATGTACTGCACAATTGCTAGAAATGTGTACCTTTGATATTATACAATTTGCATATATACAAAATGCTAAATGCTAATGCTAAACATTAGTGATGGACATGGAATTAATCATATAGATATTGTTAGTTTGATTGAATATATATATATATATATATATTCGTTAAGCAAAGTTAACTTGTTAACTTTTGTAATGACCAGCAGAGGGAGCAATGACTCCAAGTATGTAAAAAATCTTGCTGTTTTCGCACAGGTGATCTCGAGATTTTAAATATTGACTTATGGACGTTTGGAATTTTTGAGGTAATTAAGTACTTCATTTTAAAATATTTTATAAAAAAAAGTAATATTTTTGTTGGTCAATTGCACTAAACAGAGCTCTTTTTGTTTAGTAGCTCAAAATCATAACATTGATGAAAGTCTTGAGTTCAGGGTATTTGTTTGTCCATCCAATGGCAGACAGACAGAGCCGCCATTGCTATCATTACTTGCAGCTGCATTTAGGTACAGAAATGACACGCTTAATGAAAAACATGAATAATCAACTTGACTAAGTAACAGAATTATTAAAGTAGACTTGCCAACATAAATCTCTTCCAAATCCATCAACCTAATTCCAAAAGTTAATCCGTCCTATTCCCAACTGAGCTCTCGGCTTGCATGAAAAACATTCTTCCAGTTGCTCTATCCTCTGAAAACAATCAGAGGTCCCTGCATACTGCCTGAAGACATGCATACAAACAGAAACAATAACTGCTGTTCTTGCTTAAGTTTCTGTCGTTCGAGAAACTGGTCTCAAACCCTTCAAGCATCAGGTGACATGATGCATGTTGTTAACGCACAGCATGTAAGACTATATTTTGCAGTGGCAGGCATCCAATATAACCAACATCAGAGAGCAATCTAGGATACAGCTATCCCAAGCTGTGAAAACATCCTTGTAGTGTTTCTTTGGAATTTATTCTTGGAAATGAGCTTTTAGATTCAGATTATGAGAATACTAAACCAAAAGTATCTGCTTCCAACAGACAGAGAAAAATGGGCATTTTTAAAATGGGCAGCATACCAAAAACAACACAAATCTTTTGGATGTGAACTCGGCAAGCTCTAATCAGAAGTATTGTGAAAGGCGTGGAGGGAGAGGCTGAACCAGCGACTTTAGTGTGATGCTCTTGGGAGTGAGGACTTCTGAAACGCACTTTGCAGTAGTCTGTGGTTAGTCTCCCGCTGACAGAAAAACCTCCCGGGTGTGCCAAGTGCATCTGAGTTCTGTGGCATGCATTGCCCATGAAAGCTGCTGCAGACACACCAAACATTACTCAAAAGATGCACGCACACACCCAAACAGACTTGTAGAGTCAGGTAAATATCACAGGTGAAAGGTATCTTCAGAGGTTTTTTGATGCCCAACAGTGTTGTGGCTAGTCTGAAACTGCTAAATTAGAAGAAGTAGCTACACAAAGTATAGTGTTTGCATCTTGAACAAGTATATGCTACCATTAGTGGTGCACAGAGCATTAGCTTTATTTTTATTTAGTTTGTTTAATGAACCGTCCAAAGGAGCCAGCTAGCTGAAATTAATCAGTAATGAGAATTTTAGTAAATACGACTTGTAGTCTTTCCTCACAAAGCTATCACCCATGACCCAGCTAACAAAAATATTTTCTAATTGTGTGTTCACACCAAAAGCGAATTTAATTAATCGCACAAGTAGATCACATAGAAAGTTTATGCAAAGACGTAAATAGATGTGAATTCGCACCGGGCGATGTGAATGACGTGAATTGGGTGACGCGATTGCTGCGAACGCACAATATGGCATCTTTTCTGAAATCACACCAGTAGATTACATACAAATCAAGTCAATGCAAAGACGCGAATAGATGCAAATTCATGCTGGGCTACTAGAATGACGCGAATTGGGTGATGCGTCATGCAGTTTGACCGGTTGTATCAGAAAAGGAGGAAAGCATTACGTGAAGATTTTATTTGCATGAGTGGCACAAAAAACATCCCGCAAGTAATGTATAATGCAATGAGAATATTCTTAATCCTGTTTGGTGTGCACACAGCATAATGTTGTGTTCACACCAAAAGTTGTGATTAAATTTAATTAATTGCACAAGTATATTACCTACAAAATCAATGCAAAGACGCGAGTAGACGCGAA
>JAHKKF010523038.1:27774-47082 GCA_019740295.1 Labeo calbasu | reverse complement strand
TTTGTTTGTTTTTTTCTTTCACTTTTCTATTATTTATACGCTATAATAACCAATACAATCAACAATGCACTTTATATACCATTAAAAAATAAAATAGTAAAATTGATAACAGCGTTATATTAATACGTAATAAGAATAAATACAACAACATCACAGTATTAAAACGTACGAGCATTTTTGCTATCAATAATAAACAGAAAGTAAGGTCAGTAAAGCTGACGTGTACATTGCATGCATGTTTTAAACGTGTCACATGACTTGTGTGTACCGCGTAAGGGAAGTGCGCACAGCGCGCTCCTGCGCCTCAGTCAGATTCCGGTCACTGTCACAATGCACGTACAGTAGGTTCACGTCAGTTTACTGGCCCACAGAGACTGCAAATGCAAAAGAATATATTTATGTGCGAAAAAAACTGCTGGAAGTGAATTGTTAATTCGCGCGTTCGCTGGTGCTCGTTTATGAGACACTGATGGGTTTATGGCAACGTTTAATTCAGTCTAATTAGCATCAGCGTCAGACTGTTAAACGCATCCCCTGGTGCATCCGCGCAGTGTAAACACAGCAAACACCATTCATGTTATCATAGTAACGACATGCTATACTCGACATGCTCCAAAGTATTCTTTAAGACGCCTGTCAGTAACTTGCAAACAGCCCACCATTGTATGAATATGGTCATCATTCTAGTGTTGTCATTTGATACTATTTGAGCTGCATGCCAAAATACTTTCCGTTTATCAGAGCACTAGGGTATTAGCTAGTGAGGTTAAAGGTGGGAATGATGCAAAGCGTCCACAGGATCACATGCCCACAAAAATCTTTCCAATATTATTTATAAAGCGAAGAGGCCTAGGGCCCCAGAATTCCTAGAAAAGGCCCTGTATGTGATACTTGTAGCTCTATTTATGGACTCTACGTGCTACATGCAAATTCTTTGTTACAATTTCTTAACGTTCTAAAACAAGTAACATTTAAAAAGAGGAATTTCCGAAAAATAAACGTAAACGACGTATGTGTGCAAACGTTCTATTATTGTTACGTTTAGTTCTTAACTTTAAGAGAACCTTGCCACAACGCTTCCTATCAGCTGGGAATGCATAAAAATAGTATTTTAACTAATATGGGTTTTTCCAAACTAGATGCTATAGTAATACCCATAGCAACTTAAAATGAGAAGATTTATTCTTTGGAATAACCATGCAACATAAACATCTCTCCAGTTGATTATCAATCCACCGGTTAAACATTAACCTGCTGTTTTGCACATGCTCTTTCCGGATATGACATGACATGATTTATTCAAGGTTACACGAATTCACACACAACAAATACACGATTAAGCAATTTACTTGCTGTATTTCTTTATATGTGCACATGTATGTACGCATATGAGGGCGCCTGGTGTTTGTCTTGTGAAGTGCATCGCATCCTATGCATATCGCATCTGTGTCGTTTCAATGTGACCCGAGTCCGCCATACCGTGTGTAAAGGACTGCACGCCAGCGCTCAAGTGCACTTACTATCACACAAGGCTAGTGAATGAGGATTGTCTGACACTGAACAAAAGTCACTTTGAACAGCCAGCCGCCTCAGACAGGTAAAACACATTACACCGCACAATGCTTTCATTGCATGTGGTAATTTAACGCTTTTAATTGAAATACATGTATTGTTCTCTGTGAAATCGGATACTGATTCTTATTGTAAAAGCGAAAGTGTTTAACAATGTGATGAGCATAATGCCGAAGGCATCATCTCTATTGGATCTGTTTGAAATACAAAACGATTAACCGTGTCAATGGAATAATATAAGAAACGTAACACCTTGATAGATGCGCTAATGTAGTCTTATTGAAATATATGAATGTATAGCGTTTTACTCCTCATATGCACACCGTCTAAAGCCACGGCCTGTCATCTAGCTATATATATCATATAGAGCTAATAGAAATACCTAAGTCTTATGACCCTTGTTTTTTCATGATGAAATAAAGCACATTCTGATGCGTATAAGGTTGAGTTTTGGACATATATGGGCATTTTTTTCTGAAATATCCCTTGGCATTGCGCAGCGCGCTTCAAACCATTAATCAACCGGCGAAAATGACAGATGCATTTATTTAAGATTATCGAGATACGTATAGGAGGGTGTTTAGCCGTTTTGCTCGTTATAGGGCGTCTTAGATGTGGTTTATTTTTCATGAGAATGCAGTTATCTGAATCCGCGTGTCTTAAAGGGACAAGCGCGAATCATGGCCGAGGACATTCAGCAGAAACTGGAGAAGTACCGCACGGCGCCGTTCGATGCCCGCTTCCCGAACCAGAACCAGACGAGAAACTGCTGGCAGAACTACTTGGGTGAGTCATTCAAAGGACAAATTATTTAGAGAGCATCCAAGTGCGTGTAATCCATGGCAGAAAGTCCTGTGGTGGTACAGTAGTCAGAGTAACGACTGTCAGGTGGGTTGACAGTTTAAGGAAATTTGTGTCACTACTTTGAATGGTCTTTTGGCTGTTTAAATAACATTTTAAATACAAGTTTTTATATACATTTGTGATACAGAAAAAACTGTAAATTACGTTTTGTCGATTTACTGTCCGATAAAGATTACAACGGAAAACGCTGGAGCGGTTTAATTTTGCTATGGTTACCCGCTTAGAACGCGAAGTTTTGTTTAGCGAGTGTTTACTATGGAACGCCAACTGGTTCAAAACTTCTGAATTGTAACATGTCAACAACACATAAAATACACAATTTTCCTGAGTAACCGATGAGTGGTGCCTTGAAGGATTCTAACTTTCGTTTGGAAGCTTTCGTGTTATGGTCTCCTTAGAAATCCATGTTAAAACGGGGTAAAATATATATATTCAATACAACTAAATATAAAAATGTGCGCAGGTTTAACATTATATTATTGGCTTGGAAAATAAGTTAACTTGACTAGAAACACCGAAGACCGGAATTGTAAAGCACCGCTCCATTCGAGACTTACGTTTTCAGAAAAAGGTGGATTATACGCGTATTTTACTTGTTAAATACATGTTGTTTGCGCGTATATAACGCACTGATTTTTTTACATGTAAAAAAACATGTTTTTAACGTGAAATACGCATATTTTACGTGTTGTTGACGTGTTAAAATGTCCATAGTTTATGTAGTGTGCGCTGGAACTTGCACTTTTAACTATGGAAGCTTATTTTAGCAGCAAAACCGGTAATTGCAAATCTTAGGTTTTTCCTCAGAATTCTTAGTTTACCTCATAAATTCTTGCAATTCTGAGTCACAGCTATTTTTTTATTCCGTGGAGGAAATAAGCTTACATGTTAACCACTTTTGTGATTAATCATATCTGTATGAAACATAGGTCTGCACTATTGTTTTAAAGTTTAAAGTTTTTTTTAATATAATGAATATTTTTATTCAGTAATAACTAGGGCTGCCAAATCGATTAATCACATCCAAAATAAAATTTTCAAAAATATTTACATGTAAATATATTCATATTTATATATGATTTATATTATATATAATATATATATATTGCATACATTTCTGAAATATGTGTGTGCATTTATATATACAAATAAACACACAGTACACACACATATTTATGTAAACAAACTTTTATTTTGGATGCAATTAATCACGATTAATCGCTTTACGGTCCTAGAACGCATTAAAAGTGATCAAAAGTGACAGTAAAGACATTTAAAATGTTACAAAAGATTTCCATTTGAAATCCTTATACTTTCAACTCTGTTAATCAAATCCTGAAATTATTTAAAATAACTTTACTGAAATTTAGTCTAAATATTTTACCAATAATGTATATACATAGTAAAAATAGTACACGCTTTCACCCCACAATTAAAAATATATAAATAAATAATGCATTTGCATAAAGAAAATAAGGGAGGTTTCTTGTCGTTTTCTATTATTTGTATGAGAAATAAATATTTTCCTTTAAATTCTTTTTTCTTTGAGTAACGTGAAATGGAACCAGTTATTTTTTTGCAATTCACCTTTTAGAAATACCATGGTGCCAAAAAAAACCCAAAAATAATCTATAAGAATCTATTTCATTTATGTATAGATTATCATCGCTGCCAAAAAGCTCTGGATGCCAAAGGTGTCGACACAGCTCCATGTGACTGGTACAAGAGGGTCTACAAATCTCTCTGTCCTCTTTCCTGGGTAAATATTCCTTCATCTCCCATCTCTGTAAGCATCAGAACTGAACTGTGCACAAAGATCATTTACTCTCAACATTCTCGTGTGTCGCTCAGATCGAGAAATGGGACACCCAGAGGGAAGATGGAACGTTTCCGGGAAAGATCTGAGGATTGTACATAAGTCTCCAAAGCACTGCATCAAGGGAACCGAAATGCATCTGTCTGTGGTATCGTCTCACCCCAGCCGAGCAGGGCCTTATCAATGTTTGTTCAAAAACGCTCCTGTCAGGCTGGAGGATGAGATTGATTGTTAATGTCATTCCTTATTTAAAATGAAAGTATTGCAGATTCTGCATTAAAATCTCTCAGGCTTTAAAATGTGATTCTGTTGTGGTGTGCTTCGTGGAGTCTCTGTCTACAGCAATAATTTTGGCTTGGCACCCAATGCATATTACACCAACAGGTATTACCAGAAAATTGGCAGTTACAGTCATACTGGCTGGGTTGTACAGTGCATACAAAATTGTTTACTTTTGAGAACTAAAGAACTAAATTAGAGGATTTGGTAAAGTTCAAATTTGAAAGTTTTGAGAGTTTTTTTTTTTTTCCAGAGCATTTAGTAGCAAGTAAACTAGATAACCATTAGCAGAACATTTAACAAGTTGGTCAGACCGTCTCTTCCCTTTTAAAGGAATGGCTCTCCAAAAATAAAAAATTGATGATAATGTGTTCACCCACAGGCCATCAAAGATGTAGATGAGTTTGTTTCTTCATCAGAACAGATTTGGAGAAATGCAGCATTACCAATGGATCCTCTGCAGTGAATGGGTGCCGTCAGAATGAGAGTCCAAACAGCTGATAAAAACATCACAATAATCCACAAGCAATCCACACCACCCAAGTCCATCAGACAACATCTTTTGTTAAGCCAAAAGATACATGTTTCTAAGAAACAAATCCATTATAAAAGACGTTTTAATTTTAAACCACCTCATCTGGCCAAAACACATAATCCATAATAATGCTATTAAGTCCATAATACTGCTTCCTCCAGTCAAAAAGTTTCTCTTCCGATTCAGATAAAATGACTTTTCCATTGGAGAAAGCAAATATTATGAAAGGAGGATGTTTTTATCAGCTGTTTGGACTTTCATTCTGACGGCACCCATTCACTGCAGAGGATCCACTGCTAAATTTCTCCAAATCTGCTGAAGAAACAAACTCCTTTACATCTTGGTTGGCCTAAAATGAGTACATTTTCAGCCAAAAACTAAAACTCAGACTTATACATTTTGAGAGATTGAATGACAAAACAAAAATCTCAAAATCACTCCTATTATAATCAACAAATCACAACAACTGCTAGAATTATTTGGTCTTTGCAAAAGGTCAATAACAAAAATAATGACCGTTTCCAAGAAGTTTTCTTTCAAGGTAAAGTGTTGATATAAAATTGCATACCCAAAACATAAAAACAGTGACAAACAATTAAGGGATAGGTGATATTTAATAATAATTACAGTGGCTTTAATATGAGGTATACTGGCAGTATTTGCATAATATTTGTAAAAGTGTTTTGAATGATCTGTGAAAGACGGTGTAAATCTGAAATATTGTGAATACTTCATGTTTCTGACATATTAGACTGTTTAAATATTTAAAATATGGCTGTAGGACATACAAGCTACAAATTCTTATTATCACAAGTGAATCTGACATCAAAAAATGAAATGTACTGGTGTGCATGTTATTATGCATTAACTTCCATCCAAAAATCACATGACATGGTCAAAGGACACTTACTTTAAAAAGACTTATAGCTATAGTATAATACAACAACATCATAGTAAAAACAAATATACAGCTTTATCGTACAGTTTAAGTGTGTGTGTGTTGAGGTTACTGAGTTTTCCAAATATTCCCAGAGGGTAAAGAAAAACAAAACCTGCTTTCAAAATCCCTGAACCCTGCCGTCTTGCTCTCAGTATCGCTGCTTTCCGTGTTTCCGCACGTCCGTCATACAGGTTTTAGGCCGCAGAGCTGAAAATAAAACAAGTTTTTTTTTAAATTTGCAAACATGTAGGAGGTAGCAATTATATTAGCTTCATATAAAACAGCAGAAGTGCATGCTTGCATGCCCTCATTAAGCTAATTAAACGTGTGTGATAACTGTGAGCACCTGGGTCAGCTGTTTGTTTCTTCTTGTGCTGGTGAATGATCTGATTCTCATTGGTTAATTTCACATCCTGGTCCTCCACATGGTTGCTATAATGATACACAATCCCTCAATGTGTTTTACTGACACAGGCACTTGTTTACATGAACACAAAATGCATCATAGGACAAAAATGCAGCCTGAAAGAACCGTAGGCTAGACAGATGAATATAAGAGCGATCACAGCTCATAGTTCATTTTAAACACACACACACACACACTCTGTTTCTCAAGTCATCATCTGCTCTGTTTAGCATCACGCCCAGGGCATAAGAGAGCATGATCAGGCCAAACAATGAGTCAGTCAACAGCAGTTGTGCGTGTGTTTTGTCTGGGTTTGTCATTAAGTGCTCACTTTCAGCTGTGCGTGAGTTTAATACACTTAGGTGGGTGTTTAATTAGTGCTATCTTAAAAATAGAGTTTGCAAGGTGTTTTTTTCCAGTCTTGTGCAATAAAAAAAACACATTTCTGTAAAAAAAAGTTGCTCAAGATGCTTAACACAAAAAAGCACCACAGAAATATTAAATGCAGTGCGTGTACCTGATAATTGTGCTTTTCTCTCGGTGTGTGATTTGAGTGTTGTCTGTGAACAGTATGGTGTGGTAAGGAACGACAGGATCCAGGGTTGGCAGAATTCCTCGTGAAACGTTCTTCACACACTCTAAAATCCCGTTATACACTAACAGGTCGTCGACTAGGAGCTAAACACACAAACACACACAATGAGTGAATTAATGCACATGAGCTCAGGTCATCAGATACAAAAAAATGAAAATGAAGCACTGAATTTTTACATCTGACAAACATGGAAAAACATTTATTTGTAAAAGGTCTTTGATAGTTTTAATCAGCATGGATGCATTAAATTGATCAAGAATAACATTAAAGATATTTATAATGATTTAAAATATAATTGTATTTCAAATAAATGCTTTCTATTTAAAGAATCCTGTTTTTAACTGACAATAATCAGAAATGTTTCTTGAGCTGCGAATCAGCATATTAGAATGATTTCTGAAGGATCATGTGACACTGAAGCCTGGAGTAATGATGCTGAAAATTCAGCTTTGATCACAAGAATTAATTACATTTTACAATATATTCAAACAGAAAACAGTTATTTTAAATTATAATAATATTTCACAATTTTTCAGTTTTTACTGTATTTTTGATCAAGTAAATGCAAGCTTCGTAAGTCTTTTAAAAACATTAAATATCATCCTCAAATTGATCCCAAACTTTTAAATGGTAGTGCATATTAAAAGTATTTTGCTGTATAATATTTAAATGATGCAGAAATTTGTGTGGGTGTCTTTTACCCCAACTTCCTTGACTCCTCGCTGAGGTGTTTTGGAATAGTTCCATAATTTAATCATGGAGACCGTCATTGGCTGGTCAAAGATGACATAGACACGGTTCACCTGGAAAAGACACAACAATAACATTCAATTCTGACCACTTAATGAGCATGATTTAGCAAAAATCACTTTGTTTATGGAAACGTCCTAATGACCCCTATGGGGTTTTCTTTAAAGCTTGTTTTGAGAAACAACAGTAATCAAGGGGGCGGAGCTTAGCTGATAAACCTACAATCACACACACAGTTTGACCTCACCAGTCCAGGCAGAACTGGCGCGAGCCACATGTGTCGCCCGTCATGTGTGTTATTGATCCCATCTATCAGTTTATCAGGTGTGCGGACGTCACCGCACACGTTATCCAGCACATTCACGCTGTCAGGGAACGCAGCGATGTCTGTGTGACAAATTATTAAAGAATATAATGTTATTTGAGCTGTAAAATGTCTTAAGTCTTAAGTGATGTGTGTGTGGACCCACGATTCGTCACTGAATGTGTGTGTGTTCATAAGGATACTGTTGTCACTGAGCGGGATCTTCTGGTCATTCTGGTCATAGAACTCCAGTCCATTAAGGCCGATGTAATACGGGTCGCCCCACGTCGTCAACAACTGCAACTGAAAGATAACTGACACGCAATCAGTCAAGGAAAAATGCAAGAGATCTCAAACACACAGAAATGATCAGAATGCATGGATCAGTAGACAAATGGATCTTTTGTTTTTGTAAACTGTTGGTGAATTGTTTCTGCCATATTTGCCAATGGCTGATAAAAATGTAACAGGTATACCCTGGCAATTTATTAGTCTAATAAAATAAATTATTTTAAATAAACAATTAAATTTTTTTTTTTAAATCTATCCATCTAGAGAAAAAAAAAAATCAAAATAGAGTATTGTATTATTTATTTATTTAATTATTTATTTATATTTCAAATACACAACATGAATTACATCTTTATTTTTATTAATATAATAAAATAATCTACAGACAGATAAAATCTAAATAGATTATTTTGAATAAATTATATATACATGTCTAATTGAAATTCATGAATATATTTATTTAAAATAAATGATTCAGACTATATCTTTATTTTTTTATCTGTATAAGAATTTATTTAAAATTATTTTGATTTTTGTTAAATCCATCTATCTAGTCAGATAAAAAATTATTTCTAATAAATCATATTACACACACACAGATATACAATTTCTAAAATAAATAATAATATATTTATTTGAAATAATTTAGACTACATCTTTATTTTTATCTGTATTATACAAGAATTAATTTGAAATTCATTTGTTTTTTTATTTTTATTATGAATTAGTTTTTTTTACTATCCATCTATATTCAGATTTTAAAAACTAAATTTATTATTTCTAATAAATTATATTACACACATACAGAATATTTGTCAGATCTCACAGGAAATTATCTATTAACGTATTTACTGTATGTAATGAAGGTTAAAATTATACACATAAGCTGTATTTAAGATATTTTCTATTAATGGATAAAATAGTCTGTTTTAATAGATAACTGAAATCTGGCAATACATTTGTGACTAATAATGTTGTGGTTAATTTGCTTGTAACACACAAACCAACAGCATATTTAGAGACTGATTTACTAAAACAGATATTGTAAGAAACTGATATTTGTAATGTATAGTGAGCAAAAGTGAGGATACATCCACACGGCATTAACGGAGCCTCATAGTCCATACTGGCTAACTCATCTCTCCTGTTCCCACCCCTGAAAACACATACAAACGACTTCATCCTTCAAGACGAGAGAATATGTTTAGGTAAGGTTGACTATAATAACATCAAAAGTGTGCTGTACCTGTCCTCTGTGTTTTTGCTGGTCGTAGTGAGTGATCTGTTATGGGCGACAGTGCTCGTGTTGGACTGTATGTAGTCTATGAACAGAATCTCCTGTGCAAAGTCAAAGTGGCAATTGCCCGGTCCCTTGCGAATGAGAAACCCTCCGAGTGGAGAAATACACGTGCCGTCCAGGAACACATGCACAACTTTAACCTGGAGGAAACACGTGGCTACATGAGGTACATGTGCTGAAAAACACTAGTTCACACACCTGTCGAATTTCAACAATCCATTCCAGTATAACTTGCTTGCATAACACAGCCCAGATTTTACACTCACCCCTCTGTATGAGTCTTCAGGTGATTTGTTGTAGTTCCATATTCTGAGTCCGGCGATCGTCTGCGGCTGGCTGAATCTTACAGTGAGTGTGTGATCGGAAACGGATGTAAAGGGAATCAGCCACATGTGTTTATCATCTGTCGTGATGTTCATCCCATCAAACAACCTGACAGAAAAAGAAAACAGGATTTAGAAATCACACAATCTTAATTCTGATACGCAGAATGTATCTTTCACTGACTTGTCCAGAGTTCGAAGGTCATTGCTGTACTCAGGGAGGTCGTTGAGGTCACGGGGTGACGCTGTTACCATAGAGACATCAACAGGAATGCTCTCACCGCCCTTACCGACGACCTCTAACCCCGTCAAACCCACGTAGTGAGGGTCACCCCACGATGACAGCAGATTCAGCTGCAGAACTACAGAAAGAAACAGAGTTGAAATATTCAATTCATGTTTATTTGTCATTTTTTACAAACATCATTCCAAAGCAGCTTTACAGAAAATGCATGAAATATTTCTTCCATGCGAGTTAGATAATAGAAAACCTGCTTGAATTTTGATGATACTCACTGCTGCCACTATAAAGTCCTGTTGTTTCCTCTCCAGTATCTGAACATGGTTCTGCTGCAGCGATGTGGTCCACATCCATCTGAAGCAAAACATATCCCATGATTCAAATTTACACATTTTTTGACCTCAGTAACGCAAACAGCAGCATCATTACTTCAGTCTTCTGTGTCACATGATCCTTAAGAAATCATTCTAATTTGCTGATTTGCTTTAATCTTTTGTGGAGACATTTTTTTCATTTTTCAATTCCTTGATGAATAATAAGATCAAAAGGACAGTGTTTATTTGAAATAAAATCTCCAACATTGTCAATGTTTATACTGTCACTTTTCAATTTAATGTTTATTTGTATTGATTTCTTTTTTGTAATTAAAAAATATTACATGGAGCCAAAAAATATCTACAACATGAGCGGTTTAAAAGCAGTGTCACATACGTCAGTGTGCGTATCCTCCTTCCTGAACCCGGCCTGTGTGAACGGTCTCTCCTCTCCTTCACCGTCGGCTGTCCGGGGCCGCTGCAGCTCTTCTTCCTCTACGCCCGTTCCGCCCATCTCCATCTCACTCCCAAACGTGTCATCATACTGCGCCATGGCCTCCAGGATGTCATCATCCGTGGTAAACAGGATGGTATCACCAAACTGATCTAATGCTGGGGGAAAAAAAAGAAGAAGAGAGAAAAAAAAAACAGAACCATGAGGAAGTTCATGTTAACATTAAATGAATTCAGTACGAATAAAGAGTTGTCAAATTTTATACAGCTGAAGTCAAAAGTTTGCATATGCAGAATGTTAATTATTTTACCAAAATAAGGGGGGTCGTACAAAATGCAAGTTTTTTTTTAATACTGACCTGAATAAGATATTTCACACACTGTAAAACATGTTTACATATAGTCTGGAAGAGAAAATAATAGTTGAATTTATAAAAATAATCTGTTTAGTGATTGTTGTTTATGAGTCCCTTGTTTGTCCCGAACAGTTAAACTGAAAACAGTTAAACTTCTTCAGAAAAATTCTTTTAGGTCCCACAAATTCTTTGGTTTCCCAGCATTTTTGTGCATTTGAACCCTCTCCAACATTGACTGTATGATTTTGAGATCCATCTTTTCACACTAAGGACAACTGAGGAACTCATATGCAACTATTACAGAAGTTTCAAATGATCACTGATGCTTCAGAAGGAAAAATTATGCATTAAAACCTGGGCATTAAAACTTTTGCACAGAATGAAGATATGTACATTTTTCTTATTTTGCCTAAATATTATATTTTTCATTTAGTACTGCCTTTAAAAAGCTTCATAAGATACTTGCATGTTTCCCAACAAATTAGGTTAAATTTACCCCGATCTTCAGATTCAAAGTTTTCATGCATATTTATGGAAAATAAGAAAAATGTACATATCTTCATTCTGTGCAAACGTTTTTAATGCCCAGGTTTTAATGCATAATTTTTTCTTCTGGAGCATCAGTGATCATTTGAACCTTCTGTATTAGTTACATGAGTCCCTCAGTTGTCCTCAGTGTGAAAAGACAGATCTCAAGGACATACAGTCATTGCTGGAAAGGGTTCAAATACACAAAAATGCTGGAAAACCAAAGAATTTGTGGGACCTGAAGGATTTTTTCTGATGAACAGCAGGCAGTTTAACTGTTCAGGACAAACAAGGAACTCATGAACAACTATCACTAAACAAAAAAAACACAGCTGTGGATCATTCAGGTAACAACACAATATTGAGAATCAAGTTTATGTAAACTTTTGTACAGGGTCATTTTTATAAATTCAAATATTATATTCTGTTGTAGACTATATTTAAATGTCTTTTATGTGAAATATCTTACTCAGTTCCCTCTTATTTTGCATATATATGATCCCTCTTATTTTGGTAAAATAGTGGACATTTTGCAGATTCTGCAAAGTATATGTAAACTTTTGACCTCGAATGTAGTAAAACTCCCACAGATGCAGCAGAAAACATCTGGCTCATGTTTGCGTTTTCTTCTGTCACTGGCCATAATTCTAGCCCTGAAATCAAAATTAGCCATAAAACATCTTCAAAATCATTCATACGTGTGAAAATAGGCTCAGAAATGGACAAATAGTCATAATCTGTCTCAGAGGAAGACAGGAATCATGTCTTTGTGGCAGTTTTTCTGCAGATGAAGGAATAACACCAGACCTGTCCACCTTACGAATGCTTGTCAAAAGCAAAAATATTATGAAATGCAAAATTTTGTGAGAAAGTGTGATGTTCCTGAGCAAAACAGCATGTTTTGGTCTGTACCTCCAGAGAGCGTTCCAGAAGCTTTGGCGATCTCCCCTCGGAAGATACAACGACCGTCGAGAACCATGTCCATTTCTCTCGCTCCTCTGAACGAGTGAATCCTGGACTTGTTGTAATTCCAAACACGGATCATCGCCAGGCAACATCTAACACCCAGATCCATGCTGATGATGTGCTTGCGACCCGGTGTGAACGGGGCCAGCCAGAGGTGCATGTCATCCTGCGTCCGGTGTACGCCGTCTATTAAGTTAGTAACGACACGTGGGTCTTTCCCGTAGGCTGGCAAAATATTGATATCAGGCGGGTCGGCCGTGATGTGGACCGGTGTGACCGGCTCACCGGTGGAAGAGAAGATCTCGATACCATTGAGGCCGACATAGTGACGGTCGCCCCACGTGGACAGGATGTTAATGACAAGGTGCCGGCCTTGTGGGAGAACCGGGATCTCGAAGTCCTCATCGGGGTCGCGAGGGTCATCTTCGGGATCGTCAGAATCAGGGAGCGCAGGTGCGGAAGGGCGCCGAGTGGCGACGGGTGACGGACGGGACTGACGCTGAACAAACTCGTCGAAAATATCTCCCTCCAGACCCATGTTGGAGATTCGTCCTCGCTGACACTGGTTGAACTTTGTTAGTGAGTCCCAGGATTCCATTAACGGGTCATCCGGTTCGCACCAATGAGGTTTTGGTCTTCTGTTACGGACGGATGCCGGGCTGCTTTCCTCTATGGCAAGAACAACAAACAGATAAAAATGAGCAGATGTGCACAACAGACGTGCATAAATTCATGGGGAAGTACGATTAGTTTATATATTTCTAGTATGCACTGGTGATTGGAAAATATGAAACGTTTAAGACACAGCAAAAAATTCTTGAAACCTCAAACCCCCTGCATCTGAGTTTGAATCCAATTATCTTTAAATAAATGTGAGACACTGCTGTAGACTCATTTTACTTCAAATAAGAAGGGCGGTATTTAATTTTATCCCTTGGGTGGGTGTTACATAGTATTTTGGAGCCAAAGCATTTGACAAACATTACAAAGATAAGCATTTATATATTTAAGAATGCTCCTGGTCTTAGGTTGTTTTTTCATGTTTGGGAGGCCTCTATAATTTTGCACATGAACTCATTATTTGTAGCAATAGCCAACAATACATTGTAGGGGTCAAAATTATCGATTTTTCTTTTATGCCAAAAATCATTAAGTAAGGATCATGTTCTATGCAGATATTTTGTACATTTCCTACTTTAAAAATATCAAGACTTATTTTTGATTAGTAATATGCATTGCTAAAAATTTCATTCGGACAACTTTACAGGCGATTTCCTCCACATTTAGATTCTTTTTGCATCCTCAGATTCCAGATTTTCAAATAGTTGTATCTCAGCCAAATATTGTCCTTTATTTTATTATATTATAAATATAATTATAATATTTTTTCCTCAAAATTCTTTGTCAATTTCATAGAAATTTATCATAAAAATGTCTAATAAAATTTATTTCTAAAACTTTAAGAGTTTAGATCAGTGCTAAAACATGATTACATGAAAAACAACAATCAACTGACTTTATCAGATAAATAAATAAATAAATAAATAAATAAATAAATAAATAAATTGTCAAATAAGGTGTTTCTAATGAAAATGAAAATGAGAACATAATTAATTTACAACAATTTTTTAAAAATGTTTTTGAAAAATAACGTGCTGCTAATGAAATTAAAATGAAATATAACATAACAATATAACAATTACTTAATTTTATTAGAACATCTGATGAAAAATATCTATTATTTTGTATTATAATCCTTAGTTTTTTAGAATTATAATTATTGTTGTCATTATTATTACCACTTTGAAAAGTAGGTTTTACCGTGCAATAGCAATATACATCTTAATTTCTTTAAGTAAAGAAAACCTGTTGTCAAAATCTTAGATGAAACCACACCGCTCATTCACACTAAATATGAAAAAAAAAAAATTGTAAAATTGCTTAAAATGTTTTTTTTTCCTGATAAATTCTGATATATCACCCAGTCTTAACTGCCACAATCCTGTCTAGCAATAAGGACTGTGGGTAATTTTATACCAAAAAGGCATCTGAGAGACTTTTTTCACTATTTTCAGTGCACAATAACTTGCAAAAAACTAACCCTATGGCTCTAGATTGCTAGGATGCAGCTTTAGTTTAAGTTAAGAAATGCACCTGTTGCTGTGAATTCCAGCTGTGCTTTGTTCACAGACCGCGCCGAACCTCTCCTGCCACTGATGGGCCGCTCCGTCCTCTCAAACCGCTCATCCCACAGGTCCAAACCCTGATCCAACCGATCGCTCAAGTGCTGCTCTAAGTGCGACTCTTGTTCTGTCCTCAAGTAATTCAATCCCAAATCAGGGTCCAAATCTAACGAATCAGAGCTGAATTCTCCAGACGCCATTCTCTGCAGGCCCTTGTGGCTGGAGGCCTCTTTGCAGGCACGCACAGGGTTGCACGAGATGTCAGGCAGCACTGAGTGTTTGGATTTGGGCTCAGCTGTATTCTGCGACTGGAGCCACTGAGGACGCTCTCGTTCCCGCGACGCTTCGGCCTCGTCGGTCGCGGTACGACTCAGCGGCTGGAGCCAATGTGGAATCCGACTGGAGGAGGGTTGCGTGGTCACCGTCTTCATCGCCTCGGTCCGGCCAGCGGGTAACGTGAGGTCCAGAGGCGGCGAGTCGTCTCTTTCTAGAGAGTCCCTTTGCATTTCAACAGCACAGCTGCCAGGGTTAACTAGGTCAGATTTGTCCTGCCTGGTTTCTACTACAGAGACATCAGCATTTGACTCCTGAGGCTCTGGGTCATGTGGGCTGTAGTCTTGCAGACTGTGTCCTGAAGAGACAGGGCTTGGAGAGGTGCACTCTGGGAGATGTGGTTCCTGGAGCTCAATGGAGTTGCTGTAGTCAAAGACCTGGTTACCACAGCCCTTCTCCAACTGACCCTCGAACACCACAGTGCTGTTCACATACAAGCGCACGTGTCGTGCGCCAATGTCCAGATCCTGTCAGAAAAACATGCATATTTGAATAGATCAATAAAAGTCAGTTTTACCGTGTGCAAACACATCTGGGTAGTTATACAATAAAATATGGCATGAATTTTCATAAAAGCACACACAAGCTCTATTCAGAAGGTTAACTGCTGCAAATGGGGTGAATGAGAGGGGAAAAAAGGCAAAATAATAACAAAAAAATACATCATTTAAATGTATGTGTTTGTTTTAACTACCAGTCAAAAGTTTTTGAACAGATTTTTTTTGTTTTGTTTTTTTTTAAGTCTCTTCTGCTCACCAAGCCTGCATGTACTTGATCCAAAATACAGCAAAAACAGCACAATTTTGAAATATTTTTACTATTTAAAATAACTGTTTTTTATTTGAATATATTTTAAAATGTAATTTATTTCTGTGATCAAAGCTAAATTTTTTTAGCATCATTGCTCCAGTCTTCAGTGTCACATGAACCTTCAGAAATCATTCTAATATGCTGATTTGCAGTTCAATAAACATTTTTATTGCTGAAATACAACTGAAATAAAAAGCTTTTGTAGCATTATACACTATACCATTTAAAAACTTGGAGTCAGTATAATTTTTTTTTTCCTTTTTGGGAAAGAAATTATAAAAATTAATCCTTTTATTTAGCAAGGATGCTTTAAATTGATTTGATGAATTAAAAGTGATGAGAAAGACATCTATAAATGTCACAAAAGATTACTATTTCAGATAAATGCTGTTCTTCTGAACTTTCTATTTATCAAAGAAACCTAAAAAAAAATCTACTTTTTCAACATAATAATAATAAATATTTTTGAGCAGCAAATCAGAACATTAGAATGATTTCTTAAGGATCAAGTGACTGGAGTAATGATGCTAAAAATTCAGCTTTGAAATCACAGGAATAAATTACATTTTAAAAAAGTTAACAAATTAATATATTTATTATTTAGATCAAATAAATGCAGGCTTGGTGAGCAGAAGACGCTTATTAAAAAAAAAAACATTAAAAAACTTACTGTTCAAAAACTTTTGACTGGTAGTGTATATAAACACGAATCTTTTATAATTTACAATTATTATAACTTACATCAAAGTCTAATACTTACAGTTAGGGGTTTGTTGAAATAACTCATTCTAAGTCTGTGTCATAGTAACAGTGATGCTTGTTTTAGCGACAGCTAAACACTGCAGACTAGAATAAAATAAAGATACAGGAGGGACATCCATACAGTGCTATGTCAACATTTACACGATCTCTCACACAGAGACACAACTCACAGCCTACCGTTGAATCTCTCCGTATCTGTATGTCAGTTAGCATGTAAATAGATGTTCATGTCAGAGACAAGTGCATGATCAGACTGACAGGACGCTGGTGTGGGGGAGCTAAACTCAGTTAATCCCTACGGCTAATCTCCAACTGTTCTACATATACACACACACACACTTAGTCACATACACACTTTTTTAGTTTTTGCAAGAACTGTTGTCTTACAATAGTGCAAGAAAGCACAATATCTCCTCTTTACATTTACATTACATTGGCGTTTGCTCACAATTTTCAGACGCACAACTTCTACGCCCACAGAGGCACATTAAAGGACTCTTGATTCAGATCAAACAATCATCTAGAACACCCTAGCAACACAGTATGTCTTGCTGATAAACACTGAATTGATCATTTGCATTGATGGACACACCATTTTCGCTGTACTTACATTAAGGCTGTGGTTATAATTCCAAATTTTGATTCGAGAGATATTGAAGTTCGGAGATCGCTCCACATTCCTGATGATAAAATACAGCTGGACTGGCGGGTGGAATGGACATACCCACATGTGACGCTCTTTTGTGGTCTAAAAGCACACAGATATGAAATACATGGTAATTATTTGCATTGTTATCTTTGATGTACAATAGTATGTTTTCCCCACACAAAGACTTACTTTAGTTTTTCCATTGACAAGGGCAGCCAGATTTCCCGGCTGGTCCGTATTGCGAATATCCAGATCATGTGGCGACACGTAGAGCTTGCGATTTTGCGGACAGAAAAACTGAACTTCCGTGAGCCCCACCTGACCCCGGTGACCCCAGTTTGACATGATCTCCATGGTAACGTAAACAGTGGGCGTCACCTGCAGGGATGCTTCCCTATGCTGTCATGCAAATATAGAATATATGATTGAAACACATAAAGATCTACTAGCGGTTGGTAATCTTGGTAGTCCACCTTAATTACACTGGTTAGAGCTGGTTGAATGATCACACCTTGTGATGCTTTTTTTTTTATTCACAGGTCACTTGTCTACTTCACAAGACATTTTAAATCAGATATACTCACAGTTAGAGTAAAGCTGCTGCTTTTAGTGAGATCAGACTTATCGTCAGCATCGATTCTCTCTAGAGCTTTTAACAAACACTTCTGCTGCCTAAAAGAGAGATGAAAAAAAAGTGTTATAGTGTTAGTTATAGTGTTAAAACTTTTTAAAAATAGAATTATTTAGTTGCACACTACTGTTCTCCATGATAGTGTGCTATTGTTTTTTGGTTTTATTTGTTGTAAAAGTACACTAAAAAGGCATTTATAATGCTACAAGACAAATAAATACTGTTCTTTAGAACTTGCTATTCAAAGAATACTGAAAAATAAAACATCACGGTTTCCAAAAAAAAAAAGCACAACTGTTTTTAACATTGATAATGATAAGAAATGTTTCTTGAGCAGCATATTAGAATGATTTCTGAAGGATCATGTGACACTGAAGACTGGAGAAATGATGCTGAAAATTCAGCTTTGCGTCACAGAAATAAATCCCATTTTAAAATATATTCACACAGAAAACAGTTATTTTAAACTGTAATAATTTCTCACAGTATTGCTGAATTTACTGTATTTTTAACAAATAAATGCAGCCTTGGTGAGCAGAAGAGACTTTCAAAAACACTAATAAAAAATAATCATACAGACCCAAACTTTTAACCCAAATTCTGAGGATGCAAAAAAATCTAAATATTGAGAAAATTGCCTTTAAAGTTGTCTAAATTAAGTTCTTAGCAATGCAAATTACTAATCAAAAATTAAGTTTGGATATATTTATGGTAGGAAACATGCAAAATATCTTCATGGAACATGATTTTTACTTAATATCCTAATGATTTTTGGCATAAAAGAAAAATTGATCATTTTGACCCATACAACATATTTTTAGCTATTGCTACAAATATACCCATGCTACTTATGATTGGTTTTGTGGTCCAGGGTCACATATAGGCTTGAAGACTGTATACCTTGGTTCCATGAGAGCGATTCTCCGCATAGCTCTGCTAACCCGATACTGATCGTCATCATCATCTTCCTCCTCCTCCTTAAAAACACACAGGCTACATTATCTATTACGTAGGGCTGTCAACGATTAATCGCGATTAATTGCATACAAAATAAAAGTTTGAGTTTGCCTAATATATGTGTGTGTACTGTGTATAATTATTATGTAT
>JAHKKF010523038.1:0-27724 GCA_019740295.1 Labeo calbasu | reverse complement strand
CACACAGGCTACATTATCTATTACGTAGGGCTGTCAACGATTAATCGCGATTAATTGCATACAAAATAAAAGTTTGAGTTTGCCTAATATATGTGTGTACTGTGTATAATTATTATGTATAGATATATATATATATATATATATATATAAATACAAACACATTCATGTATATATTTAAGAAATATTTACAAGAATATTTATTTATTATAAGTTTTATATAATTTATATTATATATAAATAAAATCATTTTGTATATTAATAACATATTTCTCATATATATACACATTAATGTGTGTGTATTTATATATACATAATAATTACACATAGTACACACACATATATTAGGCAAACTTAAACTTTTATTTTGTATGTGATTAATCGCGATTAATCGTTGACAGCCCTACTATTACGTATTTATATATGGCACAGCATTTTATAGATACATAACTGATGCATTCATGTAAATGTAGCTCTACCGGCGTGTGTGGGGTCATACTCCTCTCCTGCCGGTGTGTTTGCAGCGGTGAGTTTTCCCTCTGCAGGGCCTGAAACACGACAGCAGCCGTTTTCTCCGAATCTCGCTCCTCCTGCACCTTACGAGCCGCAGACAGGGGGCGTTCTATATGACTGCACGGCCCTGCAAGAACACAAATCATATGTTAGTGTCTTCGGAACTGGTGCTGTACGTGTTGCTGCCTATTAAGCCAGCAAACTTAAATGGCAGCATGGTCACAATGTGTGCTGCAATGCAGACCAGACTTAGTTCATATTTCACTATAAACTGTTAATGTTTGCAAGCATATACTGATGAGTAAGTGTGAGTAACACGTACGTGACATCTCTTGTCTGCTACCAGATGTTCTCTCTGCCGGTCTCCTGACGGTGACTGGTTTGGTGGGGATGTACGACTCCACGTTGTCCTTTCTTTTAGCTGAGAGAGAGTGTTCGATCTTTCGCCCACCTGCACACAAAATATGTTGAGGAATCAATAATATTAAAAAATAGGGTTAGGGTTATCCTAAGTATTATTACCGAATAAATTTATCATTATTTTTTTTTAATTATTAAACGAAACAGGAAATATTACTATTTAAAAAAAATTATGAAAAATAACATGCTTTGGTACTGCTGTCAGAAATCATTACCTTGCGAGGAGGGGCTGAATTCCAGCATGATGAGGTCACCATGGCTGAGCTGCTTGCTGACTGGCTGGGTTGTGGGTTGGGCAGGAAGTGTGAGGTCAGGGAGGCTGTCGCTGCTCTCCTCTCTCTCGATCTGCTCCTCGATCCATTCCTCCTCCGACTCCTCTCCGGCTGAGTCTCGACTGCTGCGTCTGACGCTCACCTCCAGGCTGCGTCTCAGCGCCTAAAACGCACAAACACTGGTCAAACATTGAGTAGGCAGACAAAGCACTATTTTCATATGATTTTTGGGTAAACTATCCTTTTAAGAGCAATTAAATGTTTGTGTATCTCCTCAAGAAACACTTCCTCCTCACCTTGACCTGGTCAGGATTCAGAAGAACCCTGTCGACAGGCTCCAGCTCACTGCGTGACCTCAGACCGACATTACGTGATGCTTTACTGCTGTCGTGAGCAGACTGAGAGGAACAAGGTTTTACAGTCGTTATAACTGATCGGGAGATCAAAATGCAATACTAAATACTAACTCTCGAAACAGTTTTCTGTATGCATGGAATACCCAGATGACATCAACAATACACAATATATACATTTTTTGAAAATGAGATTTATACATACATTATACATATTTGGCCGAGATAAAACTATTTGAAGAACTGGAATCTGAGGGTGCAAAAAATCAAAATACTGAGAAAATCGCCTTTAAAGTTGTCTAAATGAAGTTCTTAGCAATGCAAACTACTAGTCATAAATTAGGTTTTGTTATATTTATGGTAGGAAATTTACAAAATATCTTCATGGAACATGATTTTTACTTAATATCCTAATGATTTTTGGCATAAAAGAAAAATCAATCATTTTGACCCATACAATGTATTGTTGGTTATTGCTACAAATATACCCGTGCTACTTTCAACTGGTCTTGTGGTCCAGGGTCACAATTATGAAATATTGCAAATTTAGAAAAAATTTTTATGGCAACACACATAACAAAAATTGATGTTTTGGAATTTGGAGTTTCCTGTCCTCTAATAATAAATCAAGCTATTATCACATTTTCTTCGTAAAGAATTCTTAACATTTGAATGAAAAAATACATGTGTGAAAAAGTATAATAATAAATTCTTTTAAAATAAACTTGAAATAATATAGATAAAACTATACATTTAAAATGAGAAAAAAATAAATAATAAATTAAAAAAACCAAGTGTCTCATTTTCTGGCCAGTGAAAATGTTGATAGGTTAAATAAAAATCTGAATTACTGGCTCAATTAGACAAAAAAAAAAAAAAAAAAAAAAAAAAAAAGGAAGAAGAAAAAAAATCCTTTTTGTGAAAACCCTGTAAGGTCACATAACTACAAAATATACTGTTTATCCCTTCTATATTTAAATACATATGTTGATTTTTTAAATTCAGAAATAATTTATTTTATTGCAACGCTCATAGCATGTTTCAAAAATACCTAACTACATTAACTCACAATAAAATATAAAAAAATCTCCCATTTAGGTGTTGTAAAAATCACATTTTCTAACTAATAAATACAGTAATTCTGACATGACCTGAAAAAGTGTAATAACAAATTATTTAAAAATAAACTTGAAATAATAAAGATAGAACTATACATTTAAAATGATAATAAATGAAAAAAATAAATTAATAAAATGTCTCATATTTTCTGGCCAGTGAAAATGTTGACAGGAAAACTCTGAATTACTGGCCCAATTAGACAAAAAAAAAAAAAAAGAAAAAACTCTGAAAACCCTGTAAGGTTACATAACTACAAAATATACCGTTTATTCCTTCTATATTTAAATACACATGTTGATATGCAGCATTATTCCTGAACACACATATATATTCTCACCTCCATATTCGCACTCTCGTACGGCTCAAAGTCATCGGAGTATCTGTGCTCAGGTGAAATCTTCACTTTATTTCCTTTCTCAGTGCAAATGTACACAGATTCCTATAGCAATGTGCATAAAGTTAAAGCGCAATGCCTTATTGAAAAAACAGAATGAAAAAAACTTCAGTTCATAAAGCATATCTAGTGTGGAATGAGTGTTTGGTGACTTATTAAGCCATTAGAAGTACCTGCACCCATCGTCGTCTCTGTGTTTTCTCAGGTGCCGTGCAGCTCCTCTGTTTCTGTCGATCGACTGCACACTCCTCTCCACTCTCTCTGGATGAGTCTATGTAAACACGGCCACTTTATTTCATTCAGACACTCGCAGTAAACCTGTACTCATACGTGAACGTGGGGTGAGTGCTTACCTGCAGTGCGTGTGTTTCTCTGTGTCGGTGGATGGGCCGCTACTGAATGCTGGGTGGTTTTCCTGCTGGATCGGCTGTTCTGAGGCGCATTAGCAGTGCTGACATGAGCACCGTTGATGTACAGATTGAAGCCCTGCTCTAAAAGCTCCAATTCTGCCTGTTGAGGGTCCTTCCTCTGCAGTCTTCTCAACGCCCTGAGAAAGAGCACAAAACACTCACTAGTTGATCGTCTGACAATGACTGAGGGAGAGAAAAATGCAGGTAATTAGCAGGAAATAGAGGTCTTTATACAACAGCTATTAAAGTTTATTAACTTCATTATTTAGGTATTTCACACTACATTTAACTTTATGCAACATATCATTTTTGATCACATGCATGTGGTTTTATGTCTTGAAAACTTCTGGTTTCCTGTAACATTTGGTTGTAAATTTTGTGGGGTCTGTAAGATTTTTGTAATGTTTCTGAAAGACGTCTCTTGTGCCCAGCAAGGTTGCATTTATTTGATCGAAATTTACAGCGTTAAAGATTATTACAATTTAATATAACAATTTTCTACGGGAATATGTATTAAAATGTAATTTATTCCTGTGATCAAAGCGGAATTTTCAGCATCATTACTCCAGTCTTCAGTGTCACATGATCCTTCAGAAATCATTTTAATATGATTATTTGCTGATCAAGAAACATTTCTGTTTATTTTTAATGTTGAAAACAGTTGTGATGCTTCATAATTTTATGGAAACTATGCTAAAAGTTTTTTTTACACAATTTGCTGATGAATAGAAAGTTCAAAAGAACAGTTATTTGCAATAGAAATCTTTCGTATGATCATAATTATCTTTACTGTCACGTTTGATCAATTTAATGCATCCTTGCTGCACTCATTTCTTTAAAAATGCATAATTTACAGCTATTTTTGCCACCGTAGTGTAATAATAAATAAATAGTTAAAAAATCAAATAAATAAATAATAAATGAAAAAACATGCATTAAAATGTAAAATTAGATATAAATAAAATTTAATTTATTAATTTAATACATTTTAATATTTAATTTTTTTTTGTTCAGAAAAAAGCCTTATCGTTAAACCCTTCCCTAAATTATTAGTAGATTTAATTTTATAATAATATAATATTTTTAGCATGCCAATATCTCTAACAGTAGACAAGACAAGACTTGAATGTGACCCAAGAGAGAATTTTGCTTGCTGAATCATCATGTGTGTGTTCTGGAGAAAGATAAGATTTTGTTTCACTGGCAGCTGGTTATTTACAAGCAGCTGACTTCAAAGATCACACGTCACTTAACGCTACAAATTTCCACGGTCAGTTTGAATTTCACTCCAACAGGTTTTCAGCCAATCAGAGCGGCTCATTAGCGGGTCCAATCTTGTAGAACGTCACATGGACGAGCAGGGTTTGCATGCGATTCCTGCTCTGCTTGTAATCGTAGCCATATCATTCAACTTGAGCTCACACAGTTAACCTATTTTTTCGTTATCTGACCTGTGTTTGTACGTTTGTGTTCGGGTGTGCCATCAAACCTGTTTTTGTGCTGCAGGTTGATTAAATATTCATCCAGCTTCTCCTCGGCAGAGGAGTGTTTTCCTCCCCTGCTCCTCCTGAGCTCCTGCAGACAACACAGACTTTCAGTCAATCTGAACAATATGAGACACCAGATGATATATAAAGCTGCACAGAAACAGAGAGACAGATGGGATGGAATAGGAATCTCAAGGGATTTCCTATTCATTTGATTATTATAGTTTCTAAACAATTCTTTTAGCAATATTTGTTCAGAATCAGTAATAATGCTCCCTCCAGTGAAAAAGTCTCTCACATCAAAATCCACCCACATATTTGTTTAGAGCTGTTTTGGCTTGTAAATGGTGCTTGATTTGCGAATTTTCAAATAAAGTAAGCAATATTATGGATATTATATCCCAAATTTTGCCCAGAAGTGATGGTTTAAGGTTAAAAATGTCTTAATGATGAATTTGTTTCTTACAAACATGCAGCTTTTGGCTTCTCAAGATGTTAACTGATGGACTGTGGATTATTTGTGGATTATTGTGATGTTTTTATCAGCCGTTTGGACTCTCATTCTGACGGCACCCATTCACTGCAAAGGATCCATTGGATAAGTGACGTAATGCTAAATTTCTCCAAATCAATTCCCCTGAAAAAACAAACTCACCTACATCTTGGATGGCCTGAGAGTGAGTGCATTTTTAACAAATTTTTATTTTTGGATAAACCAATAACTCTTGAGTTATCATTGAAAAGAATCAGTTCGTAAGAGTCATTTAGATTATATGCTTGTTGCATGCAACCAGCAAGAATGTCACAACAGAAAGAACGTGAGAGACAGACATGAAAGAAGAGAGATAGATGTGAGAGACAGAGATGACTCTTACAGAATCTGCGCTGTTTTTCAATCACAGCATCTGGATACTAGAGAGGAGCGTGAAACCAGAAGAGAAGAGGGAAAACAGACAGGAAAAAGAAGAAAAAGTGTAAGTCCGATTTAAAGCTGACAAACAAGAAGATTTGCTCCTGAATGGGAAGAACATTATTTTAATACGCAGCTCATGTGCTTCTGGCAGGTGTCCACTGCAAGTGACACATCTAATCACAAGTCAGCAATGTAAAATCAGAGTAAATCACTGTACTGATGCTGTAACAGATCTACTTGGCTTTCAGCATAAATAAACAACATATTTTTCTTTGACCAGGAAAGCTACAAGGTTTTTTTTAAGATGTCCTTTTAAAAGGAAAACATGTTTATTATATTATTATTTTTATTATTTATTTTTGTTATTATTTTACATAATTATTTTATTATTATTATTAAGTTTGTGTATGTCACATAAAAGTGTCTGCCAAATGCATAATATAATTATGCATAATATGTAAATGCATAATATGTTAATTCTTTAACACATTTGTGAATCATGTCAAAACTGTTATTTTAAAACAGTGTTATTGTGCTTTATCTCTGAATTTGTTATTTTAGTACCTTTAAGACAATGTTACTTTTTATACTTCAAATTAGTTTATTATTTATTACTTTATTATTTGAAGATTTTCTGATTTCATTTCATTTTCCAATTTCATTTCAAGTTTTAGTCAATTTGTTTTTTGTTTTTTCTAAATTTTAGTACATCAAATGAAAGTAAATGTGAAAGGCTGTCTTGCCGACTAACTAAAACAAAAAATAAATTTAAGGTCTTTTTATATTTTTTTCAAATTTCAGTTAACATCTGGGTTTTTTTTCCCCTCCCCAAGTAACATGGTTTTATGGTTTTAGTTTAATTAACTATAATAACCCTGGTCTGAAAATGTTGTTTCAAGCTTTATTTTCAGTACATAATCTTTCTGCATTAAAATAAAATGCAAATAATAACGGTTTTTAAGTACTATTTGGCTAAGGAAGGGATCATTTATTGAGCTGCACTGATGCATAAGGCAGAAACTGCTAAAACAAACAGCATATATCTCATTCTAGAAAAAAAAGGATAATAGTTAACACTACATAACTTAACTTACTAATTAACACTATATGACTTTAAACACCTTAATTAATGTGTATAACGTTACACATGTTTAATAATGCTTTGTCAATGTAACGCTTTTGTTTGCACCAGGTTCCAAAGCTTATACTAAACTCAGTAGTACCAAAGCTTACCTAGTCTTTACCCTGATATCAGCTGTACAACTAACCGGACAAATAAACTGATCAGATCAGATGTTATACAGATGTTCACATGCTGAAAACTAGCCTCTCTGCTAACAACACAAACAAACCCTCTCCGCCATTAAATTCTACGACATAAATCATCATATTTACTCTGGTATTATTTTCTACATACCATGAAATATACATGTTGGATAATAAAAGCTGTCAACTTACAGTCCATGACATTTCTCAGCTGAAATCGCCGTTCTGTTTGCAGGAGAGTCGTGTGTTGTTGCGTTCAGTGAGCGCTGGTAACCAGGAGAGACGCTGACCAATCACAGCGCGTAATCGAAACACATTCCCCGCCCACCTAACTGTAACTACGAGACATTGACCAATCACAGCGCGCTATCGAAAAAAGGCACGTTAACAGCAGAAATGCTGCCCAATCACAGCACGCCTTCTCATTAGAAGATCCGCCCACACAGGTGAGGGCAACGCAGAACGCTCGTTCGTACACAACTGTCAGTCATTTCAATGATAAATTAATTTATAAATTAAAAATAAAGTTTTTTTTTTTCAGTTTTTCTTGATAGACTATATTGGCTATAACAACAAAATTTAATAATACATTAAGATGTTCAACTTTATTAATTTACATGATGAAAAAACAACAACTGAAAAGAGCCTAAGAAAATTAAAACAAGAACTAAAGTTAGTGCTTGTTCAGTGAAAGATTGCAAGCTGATTGAGAGGGTGTCAACTAAAGTTAAACACTGCTTAACCATCTTTAAACTGTTAATATTACCATACCTGCTTCAGTTTGATAACCCATTATGATACTCGCAGTGTTTGCCGTTTTCCCTCCAAAATTATGTCACTTCCTGGAGGCTGGTGTCATAATGGAAATGGCTTTTGGAAATTTTACAAAAGACTATCAGGATGAAAAATCAAGCACACACACAAACTGATTACCAAATAAAATAATAAATTCCAGTTTCAATAAATTTTTGGTTAGAGGAAATAAAAATAAATAAATACTGAAATTGTTTTAATTAATTTGCATTTTTGCAATTTTGCAATTTTTATTAAATTACAAAAATTACATCTATTCAAATGAATTATGTTAAATGCACACATTCATTTAACGAATATATTGCAGTAATTTTCTTGTTTAATTTTCTTAAGGGATTTGTATGTGTTTTGTTTTATACCTCTACTGCCTTTAATGGTTTGATGTTTTCTACTGTTTAAGAAAAAGCAAACTCAGAAAACAAGATTAGCGAAATTACTCCGAAATCCCAAACTGAATCAAATGATTTAGCGAACCCGCTCTGAAGTTACTATCTGGTCTTCAAATCGTGTATCGCGCATCATTTGATTTGAATCACTCAATTCGCGAAATGATTCACGAACCAGTTCCGATCTAAATAAAATTATTCATGATACGTGCTCTGAAGTCCCGATCTAAATCGAATGATTCACGAACCCGCTCCGAAATCCCAATCCAAATCAAATGATTCGCGATACAGGATCTGAAGTACTAATCTGAAACAAGTGACTCGCGATCCGATTGGAGCGCTTCGAAACAGTGAATCATTTTGTGACGCAATGGTTTAACTGATTCGGAGTTTCGAAAAGCTCTGTTTTCATGTTTCTGTTACATGCTTTTTAAAAATCATTACTTTAATTTTATCTCGTTTTTGCTAGTGAATCGCTTAAAATGAACATCAGAGATAAAAAATGAATCTCTAACATATCCAACACAAAATGAAAGGAAAAAAAACGCTAAAATCCAATGCTGAACACATTTTTATTCATTATAAACTGTATCATTTATATAAAACCAGACACAAAAGACTGAAATGAAATCACTTTGAATTAAAAAAAAATAATGTAAACTGTAAAATAAATGAAAAAGCTCACAGCAGACATCCAACTGCAATTAAATCTGTATTTCCCACTCACACACGCCCGCGCACACACATCTGACCACTGAGAATATATGAGACTCGCAGAATGAATGAATGAATGAATGAAAGCGTCAGAGGAGACATGAATGATAAAAACAAAATAAAGTCAGAAATGATTAGGGAAGCACATGAGAAATGAGGTTTTGAGGGCTTCAGGACATCAATCACCGCAGTCTGATGTTAAACGGAACCAGAAGAACCACCACACACCCCTCAACCAAAAATAACCGTTAAAACACGTCCCCTGCAGCGTTTATGCTGGCATGTGTGTGTGCGGGTTTCTTTCGTGCATAAATTATGTGAGTGAGTGTGTGTGTTTGTGTGTGTTCGAACTCAATAGGCAGCTGACAGAATTCCCTTTTCTTTGGCGTGTTGGTCAATCCCAAAATATCAGCGAGAAGACACCGCTCCGGATGAAATGTGAACGTTAAAACAAATTAAATGAACAATAGCAATAACTTAAATAAAAGTGCTTAAAAAAACAATTCGTTTGGAGCCCTTTCATTAAAACAAAAGTCCGAGAGCGCACCGGGATGCCCAATGCGGTAAGACCGAAAATTTCATAACAATAATTAGAATAAGAGTCACGAATCAGGATGGAGAGTGACGGGCTCAGAAACACCTCCGCACGTCATTGTCCAGAATTCACCACCATCCCAAAAGCGGCCGCCCTCAAGATCCCGGCCACACGGACGCGGCCTCGCAGTCCGTCTCGCCGGCGGCGGCGGCGGCGGAGGAGGAGTCGGCGTCCGACTGTTCTCTCCGCCGTCTTTCCGTCTCCCACTCCACGAAGGAGTCGAAAAGGCTGGGCCAGGCCTCGTCCTCGCTGTAGTTGCTGAGGTCCTGGCCGATGCTCTGCGTGAAGTTCAGAAACATGTTCCAGGTGTCGCGAGAAATGCCGCGCACGGCACACGGGTTCTCCGACAGGAAGTCCAGCCAGCGTTCCAGCAGCGGCGGCGTGTCCAGCGTGAAGACGAGCCGCCACAGCGCGATGGCGATGGAGCGCTGCAGCGAGCGCTGGCCCTGCTCGGCGTCCAGCCCGAACTGGAAGGTGAAGCGGTAGAGATCTTTAAAGCTCTCCTCTCCACGGGACTCCTCTAGCAGCATGGAGAACCGAGAGCAGATGCCCGGGATACTGTCGGCCTGGATCGCCTTGCAGCCGTCCACAAACTCCCTCCTGAGACACACAAACGCAAAACATGTTAGACTGGGATTTTAAAGTAGACATTTGCAACCCATTTTACTTCTGTAATGGAAACTGTATTCAATTTTTTATTGTTTTTGTGTTTTTTTTTTTATCTCTATAGAGGTTTTATTGTCATTTATTTCGGTTTTACTTATTTTAGTACACTACAAGTCAAAAGTTGTTAAATAGTAAGATTTTTTATTGTTTTTTAAAGAAGTCTCTTCTGCTCACTGAGGCTGCATTTATTTGATTAAAAATACAGCAAAAACGGCAATATTGTGAATTATTTTTACTATTTAAAATAACTGTTTTCTATTTGAATACATTTTAAAATGTAATTTATTCCTGTGATCAAAGCTACATTACTACTATAAGTCTTCAGTGTGATCCTTCAGAAATCATTTTAATATGCTGAATAGAAACATCCAAAGATCTTATCTGAAATAAAAAGCTTTTGTAACATTATACCCCATTCCATTCAAAAGCTTTACTTAATTATAGAAATTAATACTTTTTCATTTAGCAAGGATGCTTTAAATTGATCAAAAGTGATTATAATGTTACAAAACATTTCTATTTTAGATAAATGCTGTTCTTCTTAACTTTCTATTCAAAGAAATCTGAAAAAAAAAAATTCTACTCCACTGTTTTCAATATCATAATAATAATAAACGTTTTTTGAGCAGCAAATCAACATATTAGAATGATTTCTGAAGGATCATGTGACTGGAGTAATGATGCTAAAAATTCAGCTTTGAAATCACAAAAATGGATTACAATTTAAAATATTCAAAATATTAAAATAAAAATATTCAAACAGAAAGCAGTTATTTTAAATAGTAAAAATATTCCATAATATTACCGCTTTTGCTGTATTTTGGATCTAATAAATGCACGCTTTGTGAGCAGAAGGAAATTCTTTAAAAACCTTTAAAAGGAATCCATTACAATATTTTGCATTTTTCTCCATATAAATGGACTGATATGGTGCCCCGATTTTGAACTTCCAAAATGCAGTTTAAATGCGGCTTCAAATGATCCCAAATGTGGTTGTAAACGATCCCAGTGGAGGAAGAAGGGTCTCATCTAGTGAAACGATCAATTATTTTCATTAAAATAATATAATTTAAATACTTTTTAATGCCAAACGCTCATCTTGTCTTTCTCTCCCTGAACTCTGTGTATTCTGGTTCAAGACAGTTAGGGTATGTCGAAAAACTCCAATCACATTTTCTCTCTCAACTTCAAAAATCATTTCAAAATCATCCTACACTGCTGCAGAAGTACCTACCCAGTCTTTGCAAAGTGAACATGCAAAGAAAATCAAACACCCTTAACAAAAAAGGTAAAACAGCGATATAGGGCAATTTTGAAGTTGAGGGAGAAAATGAGATGGGAGTTTTTCGACATACACTAACTGTCATGAGCCAGAATGCACAGAGTTCAGAGAGAGCAAGACAAGACGAGCATTTGAGATTAAAAAGTATATAAATTGTATTATTTTTATGAAAATAACTGATCGTTTCGCTAGATAAAACCCTTCTTCCTCAGCTGGGATCGTTTACAACCGCATCTGGGATTGTTTGAAGCCGGATTTAACCTGCATTTTGGAAGTTCAAACTCGGGGCACCATAGTAGTCCATTATATGGAGAAAAATGCTGAAATGTTTAACTAAAAAAAAAAAAAAGATCTCTTTACGACTGAAGACAGACGGACATGCACATTTTGGATGAGAGGGGGGGTAAGTACATTATCTGTAAATTTTTGTTCTGGAAGTGGACTTCTTTAATCTGCTTTTGTGCAAGTGAGATGTGCAATAGTGTGTGTGCACACCAAAAGTGAATTTAATTATTTGCAAGAGTAGATTACATACAAAGTCAATGCAAATACATGAACATAAGTCAATAGACACAAATTTGTGACGGATAACACGAATGACGGGAACTGCGCAACGCATTTGCCGCAAATGCATGATATTCGTCTTAATGACGTCTTTCACGCAAGTTTTTTAAATATTCAGATATTTTTTAAGAATTATTTTTGCCATTTTTGACTTTTTATTTGATACGATAGTAGCTGGACAGGAAACGAAGTGGGAGAAAGAAAGGAGGGGTGGGATCGGGAAATGTCCGCATGCCGGGACTCGAACACAGGATGCCTGAAGTGCAACGGTGTTACATATCAACGTGCTGGCCATGAGGCTATCGGTGCCGAGACAAGTTAAACAATTTCAACTGGAGTGGAAAATTCGTGACATGTTCTTGCGCAAGCCAATCATCGAAGAGCTTACTGACATGTCCGGTTGTATCAGAATTTTTTTTTGTTTTATATTCATGCAAATGACACGAAAATCATCCCGGGACTAAACTAGAGTGAGTAACGTGATGCAAATATTCACGTCACACCATAAATGCATGTTCACATTTAGTCTAGAACTACAGTAAGAATCAAGTTTACACATCGCACCCAACGCCTCTGCACTTACTCCCGATTTCTCTCAACATGGGGACAGGAGAACTGTCAGTCAATAAATAGGAAAACAAAGTAACTAGCGTTACTCATTTAAAAAAAGTAACGCAGATACCTAATTAAAAAGTAATGCATTGCTACTTAAGTAATCTGATCACATAACTAATGCATTTCTCCCCAGTGCTGAACATTAAGGCCAAACAAATATTGGGGAAAAAAATGCCTAAGACACAACGTCAACATGTTAACGGCATCATTGCAACACTTTGACGTGATGAAACAATCTTCACGAGTTTCTGTCTGTTTCTGGAGAAACCGCAGTGACTAATGATTTCTCACCCCACTGCAAACACTACTGCTATTTAACAAGAACACTGGGGAAACATCTCTTTTTATTACTTCAGCTGAACTTTTACTTTTTCCATCTTTTGCCTCAGCCTCTTATAACACCCACAATGCTGTGCTGTAAAACTCTGTGGCTATTCAGAATGTAATATTAGTGTATTGCTTACGGCACAATCATTCAATTTTGACTGTTGAACGATGAAAGAACTATTACAAATGATGATTCATGTCACTTCCAGGTCTTCCGTTGCACAATAAATGGAAGATCAGGCTCTGTGCATTGCATTCTGGGATACGGTAATCAACCACACATCTTGGATGGATTTTCTTGTGAAGCAATTTATTATGGAATTGCATTCTCAAAGTTTTTTTTTTTTTTTTTTTTAAAGAAATTAGTACTTCTATTCAGCAAGGATGCATTAAAATGATAAAAAGTGACAGTAAATACATTTATAATGTTACAAAATAAATGTTCTTTTCAATTTTTAAAAGATTAAAATAATTCAGTTTCCACAAAGATATGTAGCTGCACAACTGTTTTCAACATTGTTAATAATCAGAAATGTTTCTTGAGCAGCATATTAGAATGATTTCTGAAGGATCATGTGACACTGAAGACTGGAGTAATGATGCTGAAAATGTAGCTTTGGTCACAGGAATAAATTACATTTTAAAAGATATTTAAATAGAAAACAGCCATTTTAAATTGTAATAATATTTCACATTTTTACAGCATTTTTGATCAAATAAATGCAGCCTTGGTGAGCATAAGACAAAACAAAGACAAAATCTCAATTTTAAACTCACCTTGTAAACTTGCACATGGTAGCAGCCTGGAACTTCCACGCCAGCACCAGCACTTTGAACTCGGCTGGATCGACGCACAGGTCATTGCAGAAGCGCTCCATCCCCTCCTCCAGGATGGCATCTTCATGCTCATCCTTATAACACAAGAACAGCTCGTCGATCCGAGCGAGCGACACCCCGTCCCCGTCCTGCGCGCTCAGCTCCCGTCGCACGTCCGCGGAGACGGCCGGAGCCGTGGTGCCCTCCACCGTCACCTCTGACACTTTGGTGCCGTTGAATATGACGTCGGCAGAAGACTTGGCCACTTCCTCCTTGTGCGCGCTGCCCGTACCGCCGCCGCCTTTTTTACCGTGCGATTTCCCAGCATCCTTTTCGCCACTTTTACTCCCCAAAGAGGATGTGGGGTTTTTACATTTAGTCACACACTGACCCATGTCTGTCTCGCTCACGTTCCCGTATCGGTCGTCCCGTCCGCGTCCTCTCTCGGAGGTCTTCCTTCAGGTCCAGACGGCCCCTGCTAGACGCCGCTCCTCTGGCTGACGGACAGCAGTCACCATGCCCTAAAGATTCAAATCAAAGATTCATCAAACAGAGAGTCATTTTAAAGCATCACTGTAATATGAAGTGTAGGGTCAGTTATGCTTCATGTTCTTGTTATTGTCAATGTCAAAGAAAGACTGAAGACTGTGCAGGTTTTCACAACCCTTTTTATCCCACTTCCAAAGAACAGTGACGATCAGATGAATCTATATTGCACGTATAATGTTCCTCTTTTCGAGCCTGCAAACACAAAGTTCCCTAGATGAACCTGAGCTTCACTTCCTTCCACACGGCGAACAGACGCCGTATCTCACTGCGGTTAACACTCCCTATTCTTACATTTTTTTAATTCTTCATTTTTTTTTGAATCATCTCGAATGAATCTTATCCTGCCTAACAAAGAAAACCAGTAATACAATGTGTGCTAAATTGCACCCTGCCAGTGAATCAGAGGCAGGGCAGGACGTTAACTAACCAGTGTGGTGAAATCTATTCATTGTGGTTGCTGAACTAGTAATCAGTGTGTGACAGCATGCATAGTGATTCTCGCAGTGAGAGGGCGGAGCTGCCGCTCCTCCCGCATTCTGATTGGTTACATAATGACATGAAGAACTCATAAATGCTTCCATCATGGCATGAGCAATAGTACTGAAAACTGTGTTACTAGGCCGGGGCGAGTTGCACAGACCTGGCTAAACGTCGAGGGATCCCTTCTGAAGTTCTCAGAATAACACATTTATAACGAGCCGTTTGTGTCTTCAGAGGAATGAGAACAATGCGTGTCTATAATTCATGTGGGTTTCTTTGTTTCTGGCCTTTGTTTGTGTGTTCAATATTAAATAAAACAGATTTTTTTTTTTTTTGAAGCACAGAAGAGCCGTGAGACAGTGTACTTATGAACGCCGTTTTGTTATGCCTTTGAAATGTATAAACAAACAAAATTCATTTGAATGTAGCAATAAACTACAAAATGTGTGAATTAGTGCTGTAATCAGATGTTATATATATATACACACACATATATAGGAACTTCATTTACTTTATTACATTTTGAATCTATATATAAGGAATTACATATAAAGAGAGAACATTTTAAAAGTATTTACAAAATATAAATTATAATACTTACATCACATTAACAATTATTAATTATAACATTTATTTTTGTAATTACATTTACTTTTACATATGACAGAGGCTAGTTACAAAATTATAGAATAAAATTAGTAATCATTAATTATTATTATATTAATTTTAAATTTTATTTTATACAGAATTTTATATATAGAGCATTTTTAAATTATATTTACAAAATTATAAAGTACAATATTTAATTAATACTTTATTTTATATAGAATGCAAAAAAGCAGGGAGAACACATACAAAATTATAAAATATTATTATATAACTAATAAAAATGTATAATATAAATGTAAATTATTGTAAAATAATAATGATTTTTTATATATTTTATACAAACTTATATACAGAGATATAGCATTTTAACAGTATTTACAAAATTATAAAATATATTTACATACTATAATTATTAATTATGACTATTTTTTGTAATGACATTTATTTTAATTAATTTTATATGGTGTATGTGTATATACATACATACATACATACATACACATGTAGAATAATACAAATGTAAATATAATTTAATATAACAAATAGTTGTTTATATATTTTATAAAGAATTACATACAGAGATACAGCATTTTTATTTACATCTATTAATTATGGCTTATTTTTGTAATGACATTTAATTATAGATAGATAGATAGATAGATAGATAGATAGATAGATAGATTAGTCACAAAATTATTTTTACTTCAAAATCAATAATCATTATTAATTATAATTAATATAATTTTAAAATTTATTTAATACACAATTTTATATAGAGAGAGAGCATTTTAAGAAGATATTTACAAAATTATAAAATACTTTAGTTATTTTATATAGAATGCAAATTAGCAGAAAAGAGACTACATACAAAATTATAACGTAGGCTATTTACTTATTATATTAATAATTACTGATTCTGTATATATTTTTTTATATACAAATAAAGTTTTTTTTTTTTATACTTAACAGGAAGCTGCCTTGAGCTGTTGCTCCAAAAAAATATTACGGACAGAAATGATCATTAAATCATTAAGCATTTTATTTATCAAAATGAAGTCTCCCTTATGCTAGTAGATCTACTGGTGACATGCGAGTTAACCTTAACCGTTGGTCTGTATGGATGCTGTGCACTGACATACACCTGCACGCTGTATCGACCAATCAGCATCCAGCAGCGGAATGATGCACTTTATAATGAGCGGTGAGGACTCGTCCCTTCAGAGCAGCTGGGATCAGAACAGGCTCAGAGCAACTGCATCACCATGGATCAGGACACACGTGTTGTGTAGTAGTGTACAGGATGCACTGACTCACCCAAATCCCTGAGCTCTGAACCGACGTGTCATCTGAGGAAACTCCATGGAGACGGCCGGAACATCCGCTAGCCTAAACCCAAGCCAAAAGAGCCAAACAGCCATTAGAAAATGATACGGCACACAGATATAACACACACCACAATCTCAAGCATCTACACAATACACCTCATTCCTCCGACACACTTTCACGAGACTGGAAACTGTTCCCTCACGCTCTAACTAACTAGCTAACTAACCCACAACACAATACCCATGAGGTAACCTAAATAAAACAGGCTAAATGGGAGCTGGGTTACATTAGAGGTGTTGGATTGCTCGTGTGACCGATGCCACGATTAAATGACATATAACCTGACAGGGGTCAGCGTCATAGCAACACACCTGATGGGGATGTGGCCAGCATCTGGGGGTCAAAGGTCAACAGCAAGAACAAATTCACATTTGTAGGTCATTAATTAACACCAAATGCACTTCCATTATGTGATGCATTTCCGAGTACAACAGGATGTTTGATAAGAAAACTTTACTGGATGGTGAAAACCTTAAACCTTAAATACCTTAAAGTAGCATTTAATTTAAAATCTCATTTATTTATATATTTTAATATAATTTTAATTATTTATTAATTATTTTCATCTATTTTTTAAATTCTTTTATTTTAATGTAATTTTTCATCTTATTTTTATTATTTATGTTTTTTTAAAAATACACTACATCAATTACATTAAAACTACATTTATTTATTTAAAAATGTACATTTTTACAGTTTTTCACTAAGCTTTTCCACAGACACCCAACATTAAAACTATTACTACTATTAAAACCCCTGCCCCTCAAAGAATACCATGGTTAAACCACTGTAAAACACAGTACTTCTTTGTTATTAAGAATAACTCATGTTTAATGTCAGTTCATGGCAGTTTTACTATATTAAATGTTTTTTAAATAAATTAGTCATTAGTCAGAATATAAACGACAGTCCACTTGATTTAGACTATTATTTAGGATACAGACAGATGCTGTCTATCTAGTCAGCATTTTTGGGGGAGCACAGGCAAATGCAGCATTTTGGGCATCTAAATTATACATACACCATTTTTAGGCCATCTATTTTGGATGTATACAGCATTTTAGGCATCATAGGCGATATCTGATTCCGATAATGCTGTCTATGTAAGCAGCTCACTAGATTTGAGCCACAGCCAATAGTCTCTATCAGTATAAATGAGAAACTTTTCCTTTAAATGACGATTAACTGTCTATCTATATAGCAAAAACACGAAATAACCTAAATAAATAAGCTCTAGAATCATACTGATAGTTCTGATATATTAATACGTGACTGTATGCGAGTACAGAAACAGTGAATGTGACAGTTAAAGTCTTTTAAAGAGCTGATCTCATGTTAGCAGCTTAGCTGGTTAGCTTCAGATGAGGGTGGTTGATTTATACACAGCAAACTTCATTTAAAGTCTAAAATGTGTGGATTCAGAACAGAAACGCAGCAGAGATGTGAAGTGAAGGTGTTTTGTGTTGATTTACCTGTGGAAAGATGAAGAAATGTTTCGGAATCAGCGCATCCCTGCTGTCATGCTAAAGCTAAAGCTAATCCCACCCTCCAGCCGAACCGGATCGGTTCTGAATCTCCGTGTTTACGCAGAAGCGGAGCTTCTCTTTGTGTGCTTCTAGTGCTCTTTGGGTCAATAGATGATCATAGTTGACAAATCCCCCGCATCACTTCCTACAGACCCGAACCCGAACCGAACCTCCGCTGATCCGGACCGGCTCCCGGTAAAACCCCCGCCTTCAACAGCTCTCACACTCCTCTGGATCGTTGCTGGGGGGTTGAGATGATCGTGATGGACTGAACACAGCCCCACGGAACCACACAGACGCAGATCGGCCGCTGATTGATCGCAGTTTCTCTTTTTGTTTGGGTTCGAGGTGGTCTGCGCAAAAGCCACGCATTAGTAGCTGCAACAAACATCCCACAGATCTCTGACTGCGCAACATGAGAGCGTTGAGGAATAGTTCGAAACAAAACTCTCCGCAGTTTGAGACGTCACCACTCGCAAGCACGTGGATGCCGGAGTGCGGAAGTGCGGAGATGCGCACATAAGCTGTATTGATCTAATCACACATAGGTAAAGTGTATTTCATCAGGAAGTAGAGCTAACGAGAAACTAGATTCCTACTAAATAAAGCGAAAAGACTGTAATAATTATAATGCATGTTAGACATATTGCAAACCTTGCGAATCTCTTATCGACAGATATACAGTTTACCTAACAGTAACACAGAGGTCACGCAAGACCTGTCACACACACGCAATGCTACAGAATTCTGTTTATATCGTATTTTATATGCGTATTTTATTTAAACTGATTAATGATTATTTCAACATAATTATGCAGTAAGATAATTAAGATAATTTAACATAATTAAAAATGTTATTTATATATTGTTATATATTGTTGATCGTTTTTATATTTATGTACAGTAATTTATACTTATTACTGTAATTATATGATAGTACATATATATATATGTAGTGTATACACTACCAGTCAGAAGTTTTTGAACAGTGATTTTTAATGTTTTTAAAGATGCCTCTTTTATTTGATCCAAAATACACCAAAATTATTAATATTGTGAAATATTTTTACTATTTAAATAACTGCTTTCTATTTGAATATATTTTAAAATGTGATTTATTCCTGTAATCAAAGCTTAATTTATAGCATCATTACTCCAGTCTTCAGTCTCACATGATCCTTCAGAAATCATTCTAATATTCTGATTTGCTGCTCAAGAAACATTTATTATTTTTATTATTATTATCAATATTTAAAACATTTTTTTAGGATTCTTTGTGAATGAACAGACAGACCCAAAGACCAGCATTTATCTGAAATAAAAATCTTTTGTAATATTGTACACTATAACATTTAAAGCTTTGAGTCAGTAAAATTTTTATTTATTTTTTTCCTGGGATTATAAAAATTAACCCTTATTTAGCAAAGATGCTTTAAATGGATCTAAAGTGAAGACATTTATGTTACAAAAGATTTGTATTTCTGATCAGTGCTGTTCTTCTGAACTTTCTATTCATCAAAGAAACTTTAAAAAAAAATCTGCTCAACTGTTTTCAACTTACTAATAATAATAAATGTTTTTTGAGCAGCAAATCAGAATATTATGATTTTTGAAGGATCGTGTGACTGGAGTAATGATGCTAAAAACTCACTTTTGAAATCACAGGAATAAATTACATTTTAAAATATATTCAAATAGAAAGCAATTATTAAAAGTACTTTAACATGTTACTGTTTTTGCTGTGCTTCACATCAAATAAATGCAGGCTTGGTGAGCAGAAGAGACTACTTTAAAAAACATTAACTTGGTAGTGCATGTATTTTGTTTTGCATTCTTTTCTAATATAATACATTAACAAATTAAGACGAAGGGTAAACTTGAATTTAAGGAAAATATAAAATTCCTTTTAGAATTCTAGAAAGCTGATCCAAGGTAAATGATGCATTTGTCAATATGCTGTCATTATATGATATCAGATTCTTATATATGCTGTATTGTTGTTTGGTGTTCACAGGTGGTCCAGATGTCTCGTTCAGACGTGCTGTCTCTCTACAGGAGGGTCCTGCGCATCGCACGCAGCTGGACAGCGAAATCTGCTCTTCCACATGACACTGACGCCGAGAGGAAATACATCGCACAGGAGGCTCGAACCCTCTTCAGACAGAATCAGCAGGTGCTGACCTCAGATCACCGGATGAGCTGCTGTGGAACTCATATCGATCACGTTTTCTTATATCTTCTCTTTGTTACAGATAACAGATGCAGAATCAATCAAAAGATGCACTGAAGAGTGTGAAGCTCGGATAGAGATAGGTGTGCATCTTATATCAAATAGCTGCTGTAATTTATGAGCTAAGACGTAATTAATGTCCTTTTTAAAACATTTTCAGATAGCAGGTGAGCAGCTAAAAATGATTGTTTTCTGCTTTCATGTCAGGACTGCATTATAGGAACCCCTATCCTAGACCAGTAAGTACCTCTACATGTCATTATAAGTACTAATAATAATATTATTATATCACATTTCTGGCAAATAGCTTAGAATAAACTTAGAACTGAAATTCTGAAAACTTTAAATTCTGAAAACAAAAAGACAGAATTGAGAGACAAATTTGAATCTGCTTGAATTTGGTGTGAAAGATGACTTGTTTTTGCAACCACACATGTTCTTTGCCATTTCAGTGAGGTTCACACAGAAATATGTCATGTATCTTCTCTCTCAGACGTATCTTCCTCCAATGGGTCTGGCCACTCAGAAAGGCAGAAAGCTGCGAGCTCAGGAGAGACTGAGGAAACAAGCCAAGCCGGTGTACTTGCAGTCTCACGATGAGACCTGACACACACAGACTGTACAGACACTACTCTACTGATCTTAAAGTGTTCAATAGCACCTGGGAACATTATAAAGTCTGTCCGTTTATGTTATTTCTAGCTAAAAAGACAGCATTATGAAAGAGATCATAGTCAAGTTCCTCTCACTGCCAGTGTAAAAATTTGGTCATCATTTACTCTCCTTCATGTTATTCCAAACCTGTATGAGTTGTTTTCTTCTGTTATTTTGAGTTTTAAACTGTTCAGTTACCCACATTTCCTCAAAATAAAGGCAATCATAAAGGTTTGGAACAACAATAGGGTGAGTGAATGATGACAGAAATGTAATTTCGGATGAACTACACTGCCAGTCAAAAGTTTTTGAATAGTAAAATTTTTATGTTTTTTTTTTTTTAAAAGAAGTTCCTTCTGCTCACCAAGCCTGCATTTATTTGATCCAAAGTTCAGCAAAAACATTAAAGTTTTAAAATATTTTTACTATTTAAAATATCTGTCTTCTATTTATATATATTAAAAAATGTAATTTATTCCTGAGATTTCAAAGCTGAATTTTTAGCATCATTACTCCAGTCTTCAGTGTCACGTGATTTTTCAGAAATCATTCTAATATTCTGATTTGCTGCTCAAAAAACATTTATTACGTTGAAAACAGCCGAGCAGAATTTTTTTCAGGTTTCTTTGAAGAATAGAAGGTTCAGAAGAACAGCATTTATCTGAAATAGAGATCTTTTGCAATTTTATAAATGTCTTCATCATTACTTTTGATCAATTTAAAGCGTCCTTGCTGAATAAAAGTATTAATTTCCATAATTTCTTTACCACAAAAAAAATTATACTGATTCCAAGCTTTTGAATGGTATAGTGTATAATGTTACAAAAGCTTTTTATTTCAGATAAATGCTGATCTTTGAATCTTTCTATTAATCAAAAATCCTGAAAAAAGTACTCAACTGTTTTAAATATTGATAATAATAATAATAATAATAATAAATGTTAGAATTAGGATCATGTGACACTAAAGACTGGAGTAAAGATGCTGAAAATTCAGCTTTGAAATCACAGGACGAAACAGCATTTTAAAATATATTAAAATAGAAAACAGTTACTTTAAATAATAAAAATATTTCAAAATTTTACTGTTTTTGTTGTACTTTGGATCAAATAAAATGCAGGCTTGGTGAGCAGAAGAGACTACTTTAAAAACAATAAAGATCTTACTGTTCAGAAATTTTTGACTGGTAGTGTATTCGTTTAATGTGAGCTGTTTTGTTTGATGTTAAAGGTGTATTTATTATATTTGTCATATACTGCATTGTACAAAGGTTTCAGTTAATGTTGCATTCAAAGTATCTAGCTGTATTTCAATTAAAGTTTATTATTTCTGATGCCACACATTTAACTTTTTGAATTTACACCTTCATTTAATTGCCATACGAGTTATGTTAAAATGCATCTTGGTTTTATTATTCTATTCATATAATTTACACTTAACAACAACAGTGCTACAGTTTTGTATTTATCAGTTTTTGGCGTGTGTAAACACATAAATGCAAACTCCGATATGCTTAGTTGTCTAGTTGGCACAGGCAGGCGACCCCGCGGTTGATCCAGTGTTTCTGCGGCTTGTCTGTGGGCAGCTCAATGGATAGCACGTAGTTTGTGGAATGACCAGTGGTGGAAAGAGTCCCACGTCTGGCGCTGGTCTTGTACACGGGGCAGACGTAAACGCTCTCGTGCAGGAATCTGGCGCTCTCTCCGGGCTTCAGCCAGATTATGGGAAGCGTGTCGAAGAGAACTTTAGGAACAGACTCACCAATAACCATGTGCTCTCGATCCCAGCGCGCTCCCTCAAGGAAAAGCCCACGGACATACGCGCCATCCTCCGGCTTCTGCTCCATATGAGTTTCCTGTTTACAGACCTAAAAGAAACGCATATTATGATCTACATAATGACTTAATTTAATACTTTTATGCAGCAAGGATGTGTTACATTGACCAAAAGTGACAGTAAAGACATTGTTACAAAAGAGTTCTATATAAGATAAATGTTGTTCTTTTGAACTTTGTATTTACTAAAGAAGAAAAAATAAAATGTATCACGGCTTTCACAAAAATATGAAGCAGCACAACTGTTTTCAACACTGATAATAATCAAATGTTTTTTGAGCAGCAAATCAGCATTTTAGAATACTTTATGAAGTAACGAGCCTGAAAATCACAGGAATAAATTACATTTTACAATATATTGCAATAGAAAAGAGTTATTATAAATGCTAATAATATTTCACACTATTTTTACAGTATCTTTGGTCAAATAAATGCAGCCTTGGTGAGCATTAACATTTAAAATGAATCAGTTTCTGTATGCTCTCATTGGCACACAAACCTCAAACTCGAAGCCAATGTAGTCGATGGGGATGGTGTATTTGCGAGCGAAATTTTGAGACACTCCAGTGAGGAAAGACTGAGTAAAATAAAATGCAGATATCCAGAACACAGATGGAGGGCCGTTATCAATCCAGTCCTAAAACACACACACACAAAAGTATAGGTTAAAAATGAGAAACTTCTTGGTAAGTACTGCAAAACTGTCCTAAGTACAGGACAACTGATTTTAATAATATTATACTATAAAATTGAAGTGTTTCCCATATACAGTTGAGGTCAAAGTTAACATCCCCCTTTCAGAATTATTAAAAATGTTGATTATTTTACCAAAATAAGAGGGATCATACAAAATCTGTTCTGAATAAGATAATTTCAGATAAAAATGTTTGCATATAGTCCACAAGAGAAAATAACAGTTGAATTTATAAAAATGAACCGGGGGTGAAAACTTTTGAACACAATGAAGATATGCACATTTCTCTTATTTTGCCTAAATATCATATTTTTTTCCTTTAGTACTGCCCTTTAGAAGCTACAGAAGATACTTGTTTCCCAGAAGACAAAATAAATTAAATTTGCCCTGATCTTCAAATTCAAAAAGTTTTCACCCCCTCAGCACTTAATCAATACATAAAACTAAAAATAAAATAAACATGAATAAAAACGATATAGGCTAAAACGATAAAGCTAATAAAACTGAAAAAACTTTAACTAAAATTGAAAACCAAGAATATAATAAAAATTCTAAACATGAATAAAAACTATAATAGTATCTCATTTTTAAATTAGGTTGGTAACTATTAGGTTGGTAATTTACAAACATTAAAGAACCATGAGCCTCTGACTTGTCGTGTGCATTTGTCTTTAGCTGCAGCTACTTGTTCACCTGTAGGAATTGCAGTCTGGCGAGGAAGTCGGACACATAGCTTCCAAGGGGTTTGAGGGAAGGATAGGATTTTGCGGCCCACATGGCCGGCACTTTTCCAACGAGAAGACTGTTGAAGACATTCTCCAGCTCAGCTGACATCACAACCTGCCCTCGAAGTGCCTTCTGGGTGTTTATCAGGCTGCTACGCACCACCTTTGACAGCCTGTACATTTAAATTTATGTATTTGGCAGATGCTTTTATTTAAACTTGCATTGCATTCAATGTAAAAATGCTGTCAGTTCATGCATTCCTTGGAAATCAAACCCATGACCTTTTCGCAACTATTTGAGCTACGGGAACGTTATGATGTGTTGTATGTAAATCAGCGTAGATGACGAAAACGTCTAGTACCTGTTAAAGCGAATGAGTTCCTGTCGTAAGACCGTGTTCATCGACTCCTCATACAGAAGTGGGTATTTATTGGTCACCATCTCAATGTCAAAATCAGGAGGGAGTTTGGCCAGCATTCCCTCAGCCAGCTCATCCACTATTTCCTGTGGACACAGGCAAACCTGCTGTCAGAAAAGCCAGGTACACAAAACTGCCAATCATCTGTCACTCATGATTTGCATCGCCCCACCTGTGGTGATTTGGCTCCACCGCTAGTTTGTCTCGGCAGAGTCAGCAGCACTCCGTCTAACAGCTGATTGGTCTCCTGGTTGTCTTTGGTGATGTTAGCATTACTGTGGAGGCCGAAGACCTCAGGTTCAGCAGTGATGGGCAGGTTGCGGATGTAGTCCACGTAACTCTACATACAGAAAAGATTATGCATTTTAATATTTTGATTTGAATGCAAGCATGGATGAGATTAGCAAGCTACAACAGAGAGCAAAAATAACAATGAAATTTGGAATTTTTAGTGAATAACAATGAAATTTAGGTCTGTTTTGTGCATCATTTTAAAACAAAAATGTATAAACATTTGATTCAATCTGTAAAATGGACAATTTATGTTGCCCTTACCAGTTCAACCTTAGTGTCAGTAATATAAATACATAAATGCATAAATAAACATGAAAAAAAAAAAAAAATGAAATGAACGAAAAAATGCATAATAGAAATAAATGCAGAAATGATATGAATGAATGAAAGAAAATTCATAAATAAATGCATACATAAATAAAAGAAACCACACAAATAGATGCAGACATACATGAAATCAACAGACCTCACAAAATTTTGATACGTTTATGATACGTTTATGGCACTTTTTGGTCCTTTTGTGTATAATTTTAAAACAAAAACTGATAAGAATTTGATTCAATGTGTAAAAACGTACAATTTATGTTGCCCTTACCAGTTAAAGCTTAGTGTCAGTAAATTAAATATATAAATGCATAAACAGACTTTAAAAATATCTAAAATGAAATGAATGGAAAAAATGAATAAATAAAGAAATGCATAAATAAATGCATACATAAAATGAATGAATGAATGAAATAATATATATATAATAAATGCATAATTGAATGCATAAATAAATAAATACATATATACATGAAACTACAGAAATGCATGCATGCATACACAAAATCAACTGACCACAAGAAACTTTTAGTAGCAAGAGACTAGGTTTATGATACGTTTATGTCACTTTGTCACTAGGTCCTTTTGTGCATAACTTTAAAACATTTGATATAATTTGTAAAATGTACAATTGTACAATTGTATAATGTATAATGTATAATGTCTTTACCAGTTAAAGCTTAGGGTCAGTAAATTAAATATATTAATGCATAAGTAGACAAATAAATATATAAAATGAAATGTAAAATGCATAAATAAAGAAATGCATAAATGAATGCATATATAATATGAATGAATGAAAGAGCATTTAAAAATAAATGCATAAATAAATAAAAGAAACTACACTACTGCATGTATGCATCCATACATGAAATCAACTGACTTCACAAAAATTTTGGCAGCAAGAGACTACTTTTATGATACGTTTATGGCACTTATGGCTTCTCAATGTGAAATGTTTATCTTTTAATCCATAAATCTGAATTTATAGTGTTTGTGTGTACCTGGTATGGACCATGTGAAGGCACGTAGTAGAAATCTCCCTCACACACACAATACTGGTCCTGTTCAATGAGCTCCCAGCTGTAGAAGATGGAGAGGAGGGACATCAGCAGTCTCCGGTCCTTATCGTCAGTCACCCTCCCACCATAATTACACTCTCCTACAGAGAACATTAATACAGAAGGGCTGAAAAAACAATGATTGTCTAAAAGAACTGGATTTTTATACTATGTAGTTATTAAGGAGAAGAATGGCTATTTGCTCATTGCTATGTGGTTTCTAGGGCTTTCTGGGTGGATGCTTGCTTAATCTCCTTGTGCTCACCTGTCAGGTATGTGAGGGCCTCGAGCGGAACCTCCTCATACTCGTCCAGGAACATCTGGATCTGACGAATGCTGATTCTCAGGTCAGACTCATTAAACTCATATGGAATATTCCAACCTACAGAGGGAGACAAGGAGAGACTTTATATCACATTAAAAACTGCTGGAGAAAACAGAACTCATCTCAGATGGGAAATTCAGCTTTTAATTATAGTGCACTTTACAGTCAGCACTGCTTATAGTTTTCAGGAGAACCAATCTATAAACGTCCTATAAGTTCCTCAGCCTATTAAACTGCCCTTTTATTTATGGTCTTGTAATGTCTGTTTAGAAGAGATTAGATCAGGTAGATTGCTGATAGTATGCCAGGGCATCACAGCAGTTTGTTTTTCCAGAGATGGAGGCTGAATTGAATGAAGGACAACAGGCAGGAAAGCAAACTACATTACAGATTCATATCTGACCGAGTGGGCCGAATGTTCTCCTCTCCTGGACCAGAGCATGGAAGAAACAAAGGCCAAACAGCAGCTTTTGCCAGATTTCCTGCTTAGCAGAGCTGTTGAAGAAGGCAGGGTCTGAGATTGGGTCGCTGAGGTAAGAACGCAGTAAATTTGCCCTCAGTCCTTTGGGAGGCTCGTTCGTCATCTTCACCCCATTCTGCAAAACACTCACTGGAAACTTATCAGATGGCTGACTGGTCAACCACAACCTACAACACAAGGAGTTTGGGGTTTGGTTATTGGGACAGATTT